>JABVZX010000297.1:5376177-5390043 GCA_020883565.1 Drosophila pachea
CTTTCACGTTGCATAATTCGTATTCGTGTATTGTAAGTGGCATCATTTGTGCGCGCTTCCGCGGAGTTAATGGATTAAATTGTCAGCTCAATCTCCACAGAAGAGATGAGTTGAGCCTTTAATGACCCGGGGCGTGCTCGTAAACAGGTTTTATCAAAATAATTAATTACTGCTGTTTGGAAATTCTTCCCTTTTATCAAGTAATACACTAGATAATCTGTTAAAAACCAATTAAAATTCTAATTAGCTTTTGCGAACTAACCTTTTGCTTTGCACTAACCCACAAATATGCATAGCTTCATTTGTTTTTGTTTTTGTTTTTTTATCTTAATGTCAGCATTACAGTTATAAATAATATTATTTCTTAATGACCCCGCCATCAAATCAAGTCAAAGCCACACGAAATCAATTTAAATAAAACTCCGGCAACACCCACATTGGGCCAGCAGTAAGACTTTGACAAAGCTGCCGATACCGTCACAGACCGCAGCTGAGGGAGGACCACGCATATCGCGGGTCAAGCTTCGGACTTGATCAGATGAAAAAATTAGCATAATATGGCTTACCCACAAAATGTGAACTTGGGACTATGTGGAGCTCTGTGTGTGTGTGTGTGTGTGTGTGTGTGTGTGTGTTTGGCATAACTGTGTCATGATTGAGTTGGAGATACAGATACATTTCAATGCGACAGTTGACAGGCAGCCCAGCGCATTCGGCCGCCCTTACATATGTACATACAAGACATGTATATCCAAGACTTTAAGCTTTTATTATGGGTAGACTGCACGTGACTGCTGTCATTGTTGTTGGCACTTAACTGTTTTGACTCTGGTACCTGGCATAGGCGGAGCTCCGTTTAGGTTTGTTAGCGTTGTGCAAATGGCATTTCAATTAAACGAAATTTGCCGGCCGCAAGGTTGCCCCGTTAACATCGTTAAAAGTGGCCAGCAGAGACACAGACTCACAAATGTACAGAAAAAAGTGTCAGCATTAATGCAATAGTCGCAGTGAACTTGAGCTCTGCGTTTGCACAAGGCGCTTTGACTTGTTTTCAGTCGAATAGCTGTGGATCCGACAACTAATTGACCTTTGTAATTGCAGGAGACGACGGCCTGGAAAACGCTGACCTCGCATCCGAATTCACTGGTGCAGCTGCTGCCGTCGCGCGCCATGCGAGTGGTGCAGGAGGTAGTGCGATCTCTACGGGTAAGCTTCCAGCGGTTGACGCAGATGCTAGCCACTCGTCGACCCTGATGCGCGAATAGCAAATGGTAATGCATCAATCGAGCGGCGCGAGAGAGCCAAATTAAGCCTCAACTTGAGGCGTCGTGCGGCAACAACAGTTGCAGCCAAGTGGAGGTCATGCTAGCCAAATGGCGTCAAGAACAAAGAAAGAGTTAGTGGCGTTAACTTGGGCGTCATACAATTACTACATTTTGGCAAGAACTGGCTTTCAAGCTATTACACGATTGCGCAAGATTTGCACCATGGCCTAGTTATAAACGCCGTCGCCGTCCAAAACTGCCAAGAATTCTTGCAGAACTTGTGCAAGAACAGCACATACACACACACACGAAGTATCTGACAGATACTTGGCAGCATTGCGAATTTGTAGAAGCATTTGAGATCGCATACGATATTGATTTTTGCATATGTATAATGTGCTAGAGAAGAAGTCCGCCCGCTCGAGTTGCTTCGGTTCTTAAGATTTTTAAAACAAGTTTTCCCAAATATATTTGTAGAAGGAACGCGAGATCGTGGCAACCACCACGTTAGGAAAGGTGCGGGGCCGCTATCAGAAGTACCGGTCCGGCGAGAGAGGCGGCTACTACAGCTTCAAGGGCATGCGATATGGTTTGGCACCAATAGGCGCCAGAAGGTAAGTCGAACTGCGAAACTGTTTGAAAGCGATTGACTTACTATATTGCTGGAGAGCAGGTTCCGCGCAGCGATTCCTGAGAAACCGTGGACTGGGATTAGAGAAGCCTCCAGGGAGGGTCACAGTTGTCCGCACAAGAACATGATTCTGGACACTTTCAAGGGCGACGAAGACTGTCTCTTCCTGAACGTGTTTACCACGCGAATGCCCAAGGAGGAAGTGTACGTAGCATAATTATTGAAGACTGGAGAAAATATTGGAATTGAAATCTGTCTATTTCAGAGCACATCCAAAGCTGCCAGTGATGGTTTGGTTGCATGGCGGCGGTTTTTCGTTTGGGTCCGGCAACTCTTTCCTTTATGGCCCAGACTATTTGGTGGCGGAAGACATCGTGCTTGTTACCTTGAATTACAGACTCGGTCCGTTGGGCTTTTTGACAGCTGGGCCGGATGCACCAGGTAACCAGGGTCTGAAAGATCAGGTGTTGGCCCTGCAGTGGGTACGCGATAATATCGCAGCTTTCGGCGGTGATCCTGAACAGGTGACCATCTTTGGCGAGTCCGCGGGAGCTTCATCGGTGCAGCTACTGCTACTGTCACCCCAGGCCAAAGGCCTATTCCATCGGGCCATTTCGCAGAGCGGCTCTGCTCTAAACCCTTGGTCCTTGGCTGTCAGCTCGGGACAGAGAGCTGCGCGATTGGCGGCGAATCTTGGCTACGTGGGTGCTAACAACACAGAAGAAATCTTGGACTTCTTGCGCCGAGTTCCAGCAATGAAGCTGGTCGAGGCAGCGCCCACAACTATCACCGCGGAGGATCAGCGCAACAACGTTGGCCTACCCTTTGTGCCTGTAGTGGAGGGTTATTGGAATACAGGCTCTGACGAAAACACATACTATGAGCAACCATTCCTCACCGAACATCCCAGTGATATGTATAATGCGCATAATTTCAACAGCGACGTTCCCTATATGACTGGCTACAATACCCACGAAGCAATGCTGTTTATAAGAAGTAGGTCGCGAATCGTTTCTATAGGTTTATCATCTAAAGTGTGCTTCTTTTTTATTATAGGGCTGCGTAAAAATCCACAGCTGTTGAATATCATTGAAAATGACTTCGGACGACTCGTGCCACAGGACCTCAATGTGAGCCATAATCACGACAGAGTTACTCGGGAAATACGCTCCTTCTACCTGGGCAACAAGCATGTTGGACTAGAGTCTGTAGATGAAATGATAGCAGTACGTAGGGAGAATATTATTACTAAAGGTCATGCTCAACACGTGTCTCTTCTCCAGCTCTTAACAGATCTCATGTTCCTGCAAGGCATTCGCCGCACGGCTAGGAACCATGCCAAGTACGGCAACGCTCCGGTGTACATGTATCGTTTCTCCTTCGATGGGGCTCTGGGCTTGTACAAGCGAATGCTAGGCATTCCTCGTCCGGGTGTATGTCACGGTGATGAGATGGGCTACCTGTTTAAGTTTGGCTTTCTCAATTTGAGCCTGGATCCAACGTCAATGGAAGTTCAGGTCAAGAATCGCATGGTGCGCATGTGGACAAATTTCGCGAAATACGGGTAAAGCTGATTTCTTCATTTTTTAATATAGATAACTTCAGTATATTCATATTTTCAGCACACCAACACCGAATACTGATGACCCCATTCTCAATACCAAATGGGCACCGATCGATGCCTCTAACGTCATGAACAGCCTCAATTATTTGGACATCTCCCACGAACTAAATATGAAAACGAATCCTGAGCCGGAGCGACAGAGGTTCTGGGATGAAATGTATCAGCATTACAACGGTGCGGCTATGTAGTGCACCAGGCTTTGCTCCATCCATCAAGCACATTGCTAACCCAACCATGTCCACAAAAATCGCACATTTCGTGACATTTTGCCATTTTTCGCAAGAGTTAGCAAAGAAGAATATTTAATGCAAATTTCATTGTAAAATTATGATATGTTAGTGATAGTCTTTAGACGATAAACATGATTTAGTGATTAGATTGTACATAAGTGTTCAGCATTTATACACGATACCGCACACACCACGTTCATTGCCGTCATATAATTACGAACATAACACACAAATACTTAGCATAAGCAACTTACTTATAACATACCCAAAGGTCGTAAACTTTTCCTTACTTTATATGCAATATCAGGTGTATATAGTCAATGATATGATGAACCAATTCGATATCAACCTAAATTCTAAGCACTTGTAAATCCATAAATTTGTTAGCGTGTATTCTGATACATCCTAGAGTCGTATCCATCGTTTGAAAAATAAATCCAAATGTTTTCCAATAACATTTTGATGGGAACTTTAATTTCATCTACCACAAATAAAATTTGCTTTTAGTGTGTGTTTTAGTGCGTTTCATGACACCCCAAAGTATTCCACGGGATTTGTAACAATTAGTCGATTTGAATGTAGCATACTTTCCTGCTGCTCTGCTTACTTTTAGTCCCAACAGAGGGCGTAACGGAAGTAAAAATTGTTTGGAACAGCCTTTAAGACGAGAATTCATGTCTGTGGTTAACGCAAATGTGATGCACTCCGAAATGTTCTTAGGAATAACCGAAAAGGTAATTCGAAAAAAGTAGCTGGAATATAAGAACTATACAAATAATCACAAAAACCCGAAAATTATAAGTGCTTAACTTAACTTAAAAAAGGCCATAAAATTGTATTTTATCTGCGCTATTCATTGCATTAATTTCTGATTAACACCGCTTTGTAGCGCGTCACGATAACAAAGTGCCCAAGGATTGCCTACAAATTTACACTTGAGAGCTTACACATACACACTACTTTGGGGGAATCAACCTGCAACGCATGACCCAGCAACAGCTGATTCGTGGGGAGGGTGCTGGCTGAGTGGAAGCGCGAGTGGACGCCGGGCGACATGTGTCTGTGCATAGCTCTGTCAAGCGGCGTAACTAAGCTGATTATTCAATTATCACAGCGGCTCGGGCGCTCTTCATCATCGCTGGTGTCTGCGGCGGCGGCCATTCGGAATTGAAAGTGACATAATTTACATCGGTTGCTTCCAATGTGTGCCTTGTGGATTATAGAAGTATTTTGACAGTTGACTGCCGCATAGTTTTAGATGGCTGTAAATTCTTACTTACAAGCATTCTCATACTAATTTTGTACAACTACACGACAGACATTGATAGATTTAAATCAATTCCTAGGAGCGTACCACATCTATACAAGACATGAAGAACACGAATCAAGTGCAACGACATATGTCCGAGTCTATATGCCCGCTGGCTCTGCGGTTGCCGGGCAAGGCTTTGCGGGCATGCTTCTTGCGGAACATGGATCAACACTTTGGAGGCATTTCAATTCCCATATCAAAGAAACGTTATAAGCAGTTTCACGTGCTCCTTGAAGCCGTAACAGTGGCGTTGCGCCCTCATGTCTACCTGAAGTCGGCTATAACGCAAATTTATCGGATCAACGGTACGCAGATTCTGTCTATCGACGATTTCTACGAGGGCGATATTGTGGTATGCTGTTGTCAGTACGAGACCTTCGTGGACGTGGGCTATAACGTGAATCGGAATTACATGCGAATTCTGGGCTCACTCATCCGAATGCGTGATAAATTGGTGCCCACCGAAGATCGGTGGGACTCAGTTAAGAGTGATTGTGACTGTCTTATTGATTACAAGAACTGCCAACTGCCTCAAGCTATACGTCTATACATAGACGTAAAAGATCCGATATTTCAGAATAAGTCAACAGTGATCTTTGAAGGCCGCGGCAGAGCCCGACAAGATAAGCATTATATAATCAAAATGGTGGACAAGGAGCACATGTGCATGCAGACAAATGGTTCTTACTGCGAAATCGAAATCTTACGACAACTGCAGGATCACCCGAACATCATTGATCTAGTATTTTCGGTCGAACGGTTCAAGTACATTTATATTGTCGTGGAACGACTCGGCTGTGATCTGTTTGTACTTCTCAAGCAAAGGGAAACTTTTCCCGAGTCTGTGGTTAAGAAAGTCATGAAGGATGTGACCGAAGGGCTGAAGTACATTCATGAGTGCCATATAATTCATCGCGACCTAAAGCTTGACAATCTGTTGGTACACCTTGATCACACGTCGGCCCTGGAGCCTTGGATAGTGGTGGTCAAGATCACGGACTTTGGATTAGCCGCGTACTACAAAGGTCGCGAACTATATCAATGCTGCGGGACGCCGCATTACATGGCACCCGAAGTAATTAACTATGCGGGATATGACTACTCAGTGGACTTGTGGTCGCTCGGAGTCACGCTCTACTACATGCTGTTTAGTGAACTACCCTTCGGTCACTCTGCGAGCAATTCTTTCATGATTCATGAATGTATTTGCATGACCCGGCATAAAATACCATTCGATAGTGAGTTCAGAGTTAGCTCTCATGCCCTAAACCTGGTCGATTCACTTTTAGTTAAGCTGCCGCAACATCGACTATCAATAAATGAGGTTTGCCAACATCCATTCCTATGGGATGCTCGAGACGATACTTCGTGAGTTTTTCACCTGTCACAACCTTTTATTCACTAACTTTGAAATACTAGCAACACGACTCAAGCTAATTGGCAAAAATGTAATAAATTTATGATGCGTGTACGTAGGGTCGTTTCACTGGGTATCCATTCTTCTATTTCCGCCAGCAAACAGAAGCAAATGGGCTAAATTTATTATACTACCAAGCTAAATAAATCTTACCCATATGAGCAATTATCAGTGGAAATATATGAATATTTCGACAATTCCATGTATTGACTCTAGAGCTGCATAGCTCCCAGAAAAATATTTAAGTATCTGGGCCCGTGAGTGCAGTGGGAAATTGCATTGCAAATATTACGTATACGCTGGCCTTGTGCTAAAACTTTGAGGCGCAAGGTCGTGTCCGCTAAAAGTAGCAATTTTTTCGTTGCTTGGGTCCCTTGAAACATCAGATACAGATAAACAGAACTTATCGCGCTTATCTTCCGCCTCATTTTCAATTTAAAAATTGTTCCAATTGAACTTTTCTCGTATCAACGCGACCATTTGGACTGCCCGTGCGCGTATCAGTTGCCGCATTTGTCTCTGCGAGAGCATCACTCTGCACTCTGAGTGGGAACTGCCAGTTTGTGTGTGTGCATAACTGAGCTCATTTACAGTGTATCGTCTTTTGTTCACAACTTTTGCTTAGTTTGATATATTTTGTTCCGTCGTAGTCTCGGTCTCAGACCGAGTCTCAGTCACAGTCACAGTCAGAGTAGCTGTGTCTGTCGCTGCCAACGCCGCTCGGCTGTCATTTAATCCGTTAGTCTGACTTACTAAGCAGATTCTGCGGCGTTGTCGTATTTGATTTCCGCGGATGGTTCCAGCTCTGGTTTCCGTATGTGTGAATTTCACTCAGTGTGCAGTCAGCTGCCCAGTCTGCCTCACAGTTCATTTCTGATTCGGCAGACGGTCGAAAAACAAAACATAATTTTAGTCGCGTGCGCCCATTATAAAATATACATCTTAAATAAAGCAGTGTCAAAATATTTTTTACTTCTGCTAAATACTATTCACATAACAAAGCGCAGAGCCAGGCAAGCGTTATGCTGGCCTCAAAGGTGTAAAATTATTAAAACTTATGCGATATTAACGAGGTGCTAAAATCTAATCGAAGAGGAGACCAAACCCGATTTAAGGTGTGTTTGCCATTTTGAACGCATAGCACATTTATAAGTGGCCTACTAATTCATAATGTGGAATTGATAACACGACTGCGAAAATTCATCTTCATGTCATATTCTCGACTTTCATAGCGCGGAAATTGATTTTACAACTTCTCTAATATATGCTTGCCTTCAAAACAAATTTTTGCATCGTCCGAGAAATGTCGACCAGACTTTCATGGCTTTTATGATTGTTTGCTTTGCAATTATTCGAATATATAAGTACATATATCACGGCGAATAATATCGCATCTTGCAGTTGATAACTGACTTTTTGCTGTGCTCACGTTCGTGTTTGCAACTTTTGTTTACGATTGTAAATCAAAATATATGAGGTATATTTCTCGCACCTCTATTTGGGCTCATCACAAGTTTCTGTTTGCGCACTTAGCTAACGTAGCAATGAGAGCCGGCAACTCGTGAATGTAAAATAGTTTCGTTTAAAGTAACTAAAATGTGATCAACAATCTTTCCTAGATGCGTTTTAATTTTGCGAGCCCCTCCGCAGCGGCGACGACGACAACAGCCGTATCGACGGCGACTGTAACAGCAGCCGCGAGGTCGCCTGAAAAGTCCTCGCAACCACTTAAGAGGCCAATGGTTGTCGAAGAGGATCCTGATTCCCTGGACAGTGTGATCAGCAATCCTCAGTCCTATCCTATCACGATAGTTCCAAATCGGCCGGCCAGTTTCTATGGCCTTTCGACAAATGGCAAATCGTTTCAACGGCAGGCAAGTTGCAGGTAAGTGAGCAAAGGAGCTACATCTATGACAGTGAGGGACGAGGGTGCG
Source organism: Drosophila pachea (assembly GCA_020883565.1). Classification (NCBI taxonomy): domain Eukaryota; kingdom Metazoa; phylum Arthropoda; class Insecta; order Diptera; family Drosophilidae; genus Drosophila; species Drosophila pachea. The sequence goes on from JABVZX010000297.1 coordinate 5,384,591, forward strand.
AGCGAGCCATTAGTGCTCTGTTTACAATTTTATTTTTAAAGCCAGCTAAGTGGCGGTGTCAACAGCTACTTAGTAGTTAGTGCTGCTCTAATTTATACGCCAAATAGCACCAACTCCAATGTTGATGTTGGCTTGAAACCATTTGCCACAGTCCCAGCTTCAGTCAGGTTTTGTGCGCGTACGGGTCCGCAACTGCTGCAAGCTAGACGTGTCCCGATCGTCAATATGCAGGTGCCTCTATCGGACGTACAGGTACTACAGGATGCTGCCGACGCGGAGACAGTTGGCGGCGAGAAGGACGACACTTTTGCGCACATGAAGGAGTGGAAGCGGCAGTATATGAGGGGTATATCGCACACGCCCTCGCAGGCCTGCGTCTACTATGAGGCGCTCAAAGGATCCAGTCATTCGCTGGCTAAAGGGTGCGCTTCGCAAATACGTGTTTATTGAATTGTGTGTGAAGTGATTAAAGTTTTGCTGGTTGGCATTCACCTTGAACTTCTTGCAACGCAGACACTCGCTCAGCACGTGTCTGTGGGTGTGTGTGTGTGTTGTGCGACAGTTACAAAGGCAAACACTACGATTCATTTGTCTGATTATTTGATTTTAAGTGGTCGTTGTGCTGCTTGCGGTTGTAATTCATATAGACGCCCACACAGTCGCTCAGCTTGCTGCACGTTTGCACAAGCAATGGGCATTATCTGAACGGGAAGTCGCTCAAACAGTTCCCTATCTACGATGCAGCGCTTAGCGCACAGCAAAATATATATACTCAGGCACCGGCTCATTAGACAGCCTATTCAAATTGGGTCTCACTGCCTCATTATTCGCTTGTTAACATGAGCCGCCTCATAAGTTATACAGATTTTCAAAGGCATTTCTCATCCGATAGGCGATGTAAGTGAAGTTATTGGCCATATCATTCGTATTGACGATTTATCCATCAATTGTCTCTCATAGTTTTCCCATACGTGAGCTATTATGAAATCTTTTCCGCTAAACACTTGCCCCACTGATTGGGACTTACTCAATTCCGAAACGGAGGCTGGCTGGCTCATCTCTTTTTTTTGCGTTGGCGTCCCCATCTTTCAATGTAATTAAGTATTAAGTGAGTGCGGCTTCTGTCAAAGCCAGTGAATCATTTCATTGCCATCGCTCGGGTCATATTTCTGGTTAGAGGGCTGTGCGCTAAATTCGATTAACAGTTATTTATGGAAACGGTACAGTGTCAATTAATAGACCAAGTTTCAAGTGCCAATTGGGGCTCAAAATGAATTAATTAATTGAAAGCAGCTTTGATTCATTTTGCGCATGAGGACGACATATAATATTGTTCCGTGGAACAAGCTCACTATGTTTCGGTTGACATTGGCAAATTAAGTGGCATGTTAATTGAATGCACTTCATTTCCATATCTCAAAGCTGGCGAATAGTTTGCTGCTTAAGTAAGTGCACTCAGTTTAGACAATTAGCCAGGCACATCGGGCAACTGTGTACCGAAAGCTGTCTGGTCAGGCAATTGAAGTACACATAGGTCATTTGATATAACCCCATATGATATAACCTCCAAACAAGAAAATATGATAACTGCACAACCAGCTTAGATTTACTAATAATGAAAAGGATACTATAATAATAAAATACTATAGCGTATTTAAAAACCCCAGCGCTATATGCATTGCCAACAGTACATATTGGTTGAGTTCTTGTGCAAAAGAGTGTAACATATTTTTGGGCTGCCGCAGAAAATCTGATTATATTATTGTTTTGTAGAGTGCGTCCTACTACTAATCGCTAGGGGTCTGAAAACTCATATCTTTTCCACCGTTCGTTGCCAGATCTCGCAACTTTCGACCTGGCAGCATGCGGCGCGTTCGGCGGCGCGCGGTTTTCAAGAATGGAGACTGCAACGTGGTGCAAAAGCATTTACAGCGGAGAAGAGTTCGATTCCTGCAGGACATGTACACAACGATGGTGGATTGGCAATGGCGCTGGACACTGCTCGCATTTGCCCTAAGTTTCATCTTGTCCTGGCTGTTCTTCGCACTGATCTGGTGGCTTATTATGTATACTCATGGAGATCTAGAAGAGTTGCACTTGCCCCACAATCAGGGTGAGTGTCTGAGCATTTTTTAGTTAGCGATGCCTATTGCTACGGTGTTTTTTAGAGGAGTCCGGCTGGGCGCCATGTGTGTCTGCCATTGACGGATTCACCTCCTGCTTTCTGTTTTCCATCGAGACGCAGCATACCATCGGATATGGTGTGCGCACCACTTCACCCGAGTGTCCGGAGGCTATATTTATGATGTGCTTCCAGTCCATATTTGGCGTGATGTCTTCGGCGTTCATGGCCGGCATTGTGTTCGCCAAAATGACACGTGCCAAGCAGCGTGCTCAGACTCTGCTGTTCTCCAAGCACGCAGTGATCTGCCAGCGCGACGGCTACCTCTCCTTAATGTTCCGCGTTGGCGATATGCGTAAGTCGCACATTATTGGCGCCGGGGTGCGTGCTCAGCTGATCAGGACGCGAACTACCAAGGAGGGCGAGGTGATGACGCAGCACTTTACTGAGCTGCAGATAGGTACAGACGAGTCGGGCTCCGATCTGTTCTTTATCTGGCCCATGGTTATTGAGCACCGCATTGATGAGAACTCGCCGCTTTATAATATGAACGCCACGGACATGTTGCATGACAAATTCGAAATTGTTGTGATCCTGGAAGGAACCGTTGAGTCCACGGGTCAGTCAACGCAGGCGCGATCGAGCTATATCAATACCGAAATACTTTGGGGTCATCGTTTCGATCCGGTCGTACTTTACAACAAGGACTTGCAGGCGTACGAAATCGACTATGCCCGCTTCAATGAGACCACACAAGTGGACACGCCCTTGTGCAGCGCCCGGGAGCTGAACGAAATTTATAAGATTCAGGAGGGCTTCCGAACACCAGGTACGTATTCCATGGCCATGTCTCATAGCTCACATATCTAATGACTTTTGTCCATTGTAAATGTAGAAACGACTTTCACCATGCGTCAATTGTCCAACAATCATTCCGATCAGGCTTCATAAGCTTCTCTTGCATAGTCAAAACTTTGTCCCCTATTTGTTATATACATAGTTCGTAATTGTTATCGTTTGTCAACCAATGCACTGTGTGCTCAACCAAGTAAGTTACGCCTTAACCAAGGAAATTATTTGCCCTTTAGTCCACAGTCTTTTTCTTTTCAGTGCCCCTTCCGCCCGCTCAGTTGCGCAGCTCGCCCAATCCCTCCACTACATCTTCGCACTCCAATAGCTCGGGCTATAATTCCTGGTGCGGAAGCCATCCGCTGCCACGTCGGATACGCTGGCAACTTTCGGTGCCCTTGCAAAGAGGCAGTTCTATCGACACCTAAGAGTTTCGAGGGCTCTTTGATTACTTACTGTTGTACGAAAATAAGTTAATAAATGCTTGAGTTCAAAACAACGCAAATTACGAGTTCAGTGGTTCATATAAATGACACGTAATTGTCGTTTAGTCCGGTTTCTCCTGGCAATCGGCGATCAACAATCGTACAGCCCAACCCACTCATTAACTATCATTAATAATCTGACTGCAAACAAACCAATGTAAAGGTGCCAAAAAGTGTACGCAGCTCGCCGGCATTACGGGCTTGATGCTGAACTGCTGTCATTCGTAGGCACGAGAATGGAGGTGACCTGGAATGGCGCTAACGCAAAACATTCGTATCCTTTTAATTGAAATTGAATCAATAATTCTTATTTGTGCAAACTAATCAACACTAAATTATAACACTCACAAACAGCTCGAATATTTATTATCACATTTATCACAACGCCAGCTCGGAGACTGGAGCTAATGAAATGTGGGTGTGGGTCAGACATCTGGGCAGTGTTTGGCCTGTGTCTGGCACAGTCACAGACGCAGCTACAGCTCTATATATACAGAGTGCCAAATTTCAGCAGCTCTATTACAGCAATTACAAAGCATATTCAAAATGAAAACAAAATGCTGCCATCGAGGAGGGGCGGCAACCGCTGAGTGCTGTGCGTCCTTAACCCACATTTCGCAACGGGCCCCGACAGAATGACCGCTGGCAAGCTGAACAACTGAATGAGTTCGAAGTTTGGGAGTATGTTTAATTACTTGTTAAGTGTTTGTCGTGCTTATCAGCAACCCGAGCGCAAAGCGCTAGCCATTAAGCGAACTACCCGCCAATTGCAACTGTTGCCAGACTTGGCAGAAGCCGACTTGCGCTCAGGTAACAGAGTTCAGAGTGCTGCGGACATAAAGCCGTCTATCGACTGATTGTGACCGTTAAACGTGCCCGGATCTGCGGGGTGAATTCGTGTTCCAACGTGCCTGACTGCGGCTGATGAAAAAATAAAATTAAAATATTACTGGCGTCTGAAACGTTGCAGGCAGCTCGCTCTGCATGTGGCACGAGTACTGGCACGTTTCAAAGACAAAAGCGCCACCCAAATAGTCTGTCTACCTTTGGCTCTGGTCGCAGCAATTCATATTTCCCCGAAAAGTCTGCATGTGCTCGATGGCATTCGTTTGTCTGTGTGCTGAGGAGGGGAAGAGCTTGTATGTGTGTGTGCGTGTATGTTTGATAAATAATTGTTCGTGTCAATTTTAATGTGCCACATACAAATTCGCTTATTTGAAATATTTATGTATATCATGAGCTTAGATCCACAAGAGTCCGTGAGCGACTTTTGGCTCCCATGGCTTGGCTAAGTGGCCCAAACACGCCTTAAAGCTGCAAGCTGTCAGCACACTACAGCGAGAGCCCGTTTCTCAGTCGCAGTGAGCTTCGTATAATACTAGCTGGCATTTTATTGTCCCAAGCGAAAATATGTAGCCCGCTTGATATTTAGCAGCCGTGTGGCCAGCAGCAGCCAGCCTAATAAAGACATCAATTGGGCGATGACTCAGGCCCAAGCTCTGGCTGAGCCTGCGGCTGGTGCTAAGGCTTACGGGTGAGTGCAGGCGAGTTCCTGCAAAACAAGATTAAAATTAACTGCGCTTGCAGCGCGAAAATGGCAACGGCAACAAAGGGTAGAACATGCTACATAACTCATCCATAATCAACACTGTTTACATAAATTTCAAAAATTATTACACGGCAAGAGATGAGAGATTCGGCCAAGGGCCCCCAGACGCTGTTGGTCGGCGGCTGTGTGTGTGTGTCTGGGTTGCGACTCGTGATGAATGCTTAAATAATGCGCTTAACCCTGTGCGAACATAATTTATGGTGTGCAGATATACATGAGTAGCAATATATGTATATGAGTACGCGTATGAGCTTACGCTGGTGCGTCCAGCCGTGGCCATGCAACACACGCTGTTTTCATTGTTATTACACGGACATTGCCGTTGACCGAACGCCCGACACCCGTCCCGCTGCTGCCACTTTGCTCAAATTGATTAATTACGGTCATT
>JABVZX010000297.1:5484559-5497463 GCA_020883565.1 Drosophila pachea
GGAGGGGGGCAGCGGAAGGAGCGATCGTTGCACTACTGCTCGATATGCTCGAAAGGCTTCAAGGACAAGTACTCAGTGAATGTGCACATACGCACGCACACGGGCGAAAAGCCGTTCGCGTGCTCGCTGTGTGGCAAGAGCTTTCGCCAGAAGGCCCACCTGGCCAAACACTATCAGACCCACATGACCCAAAAGAACAACGGCAGCCTGATCAAAGGCAGTTCCGCCAAGCATCAGCGCGCCAGCTCCGCGTCAGCCAACACCAGTGCGAGTCTTGGCCAACAGCGACAGTTAGGCGCGGTGGCCACCGCAGTGGCCAGTCCCAGTTTAATGAGCGCCGCCGTCGTGCTGAGTGGACCTAATACGCCGCCAGGAGTCTTACCGCCAGCTAATGGCCTGCTTGCGAACCGGTAGTGAGGCGACCTTGGTTTCCATACACCACTAGGCTATGTTCCACAAAGAAAGACACAAACGACAAACTATTTCTTGTTCCTTACTAACTATGAAAGTAAAAACTTAGCTAACTATTTGAATACTCTTGGGAAAATTACCGTTTCCCGGCGAACAGGTCATTTCTGATCGCGCGAACGTCATTAATGAATTCCTATCTCAGCTTTCTGTGCAATTCCTATTATCACAAACACATCAAACCAAGATCACTCGTCGTGCTCTTGCTAAACGTATTTCCAAATAATATACTCACTCTCACGTGCGCGCACTCGCACACACGCATACACACATACATACACAGACACTCGCTCACTACTACGTACGCAAATTAATTTTAAATGTGCCAAATTTAAAGCAAGTTAAAGTAAAGACATTTTTTAATTTTAATAATGTAATTATACAAGTATGAAATAAAAGTTAAAATGAAGCTAAAACGCAATTCTACGAGAGGTGATATCTAAATGAGGCCAAACGCTTCCTTGCAAAACAAATCAAATCTATAAACTCACCCGCATTGTTTTTGTATTTGTAACGAGCTCGAATTCATAAATTAAAAATACAAAAGCATATTAAAAGTTAGAAAAAATACATACACATATGTTTTATGAAATGTTTCCTGTAAATTAAAAGTATTTCATTATAGTTATTTTGCCCCAAATAGGCTAAGAATAATGTTCGTCATGATGTATATAGGACCTACTTTAAGAGAAAGCCAGCAATGAAATGAAAATCTGAACACTTTCTACAAAATTTTGAAAACTCCCTTGGATAGAATTTATTTCTGAGAAATACGAATTTATACAACGCACGCTATGTCTTCTCTTCAAGGATCTCTAATACCAGGCACAAGTACAGTGAAGCTCTGTTGGGCACTCACGAAAATTTTCGAAACTCTGAGAAGTGTTCTTCTTAGCGACGACTCAGCTAGTAGCAGATCGTAAAATGCATGAATGCATTGCACTTGCCATTATTTTTGTATTTGATAAATCGTTTATATTATTTGATAGCTATTCCGAACTGTCTTCTGCCTCTCGCCGCTCTTTGCTTGTACTATAACTAAAATGAGCTACGAATTTTTGTTTAGGCCTATGCTTAGCTAATCCAATTGCAAGCTAATTTTAATTAAACTGCCAATTACTATGTGATAGTTTTAATAAAAAAAAAAGAGTTTTTAAGTAAAAGTTCATTCCGGTGTTTGGGTTACGTTACATTAATTGTTATATATATACATAAATCTACTTACTGTGAACTCTGCAATATTTTTTATTTTTTTAATTTATTGAATCCACTCTATGTACATAATATTTTTGCTTCTAAGCCTCTTTGTTTATAAATACTTGCACATTGAGTATAGTTTTAACGGTAATCGAATTACATATTTAGTTAAAAATTTGTTAGTTATTATTTATGCAAACACAAAATGAAAAATTTATAAAAAATACCAACTACCCGTTAAAAGTTAAATTTTACATTAGTTATTTAAGCAAAGCAACATTAAACATCAAAATAAAGAAGAATCATAAGTTTTATTGACATTTAAGTCAAATATCTAATTTCATGGCCAACAACAAGATGATGACGCGCTGGCATTGTGTTAATTAGTTTTGCAGACCTCTGTCTGAGCGCAGATCATCAGGGGCATATAAATAATTTTCTCCAATAAAGGAAGCGCATGAAAGCGCATGCAGCTGCGCATGTCAACAACAACAACAAAAACCAACAACAACAACAACATCAACAACAGCGGCTACAACATTACACAGGCGGCACTTGTCAGTCAAAATCAAAGTGCAGAGCTACCGCTGCATTAACAGCATCATCAGCGGTCTGTGCGGCAGATTTGTGGCAATGGTGGAGGGGGCAGCAAATGCGTGCCGCATGCGCCAGCAGCCAGCAGCGAACATCAGTGCAGATTAGAGAAAATGTTTTACTTGCAGCATCAGGCGACTACCACTGCGACTGCGACTGCGGCTGCGGCTGCGGCTGCAAGCAGGCAACGAGCACGAGGAGACGATGGCGGAGACGGCAACGAGCAAAGTAGCGTAGTGAGCGGCAAGTCATTTGAGATCGAAACATGTCGATTAGGGAATTTTAAGAGGCGCCAGTTGCCGGCGCAGGTGGCTCACATCATCCGAGACGACGTCTTCGTGGCACCTTGGGGGACCTGCAGCCGCAGTCATACCCACAGCCAGAGTCTCAGCCGACGCCACAGCCACGGCCATAATGCACAAGCATCTTAATTGCATTTGATGAACTTTGAGCCAACGTCTCCTGCCAAATGCTCATTTGCTCAAAGAAATGCCGAAGTATGCGGACTTTGCACAAGCTCTTGACAAATTAATTATCTGGGATGAAAATAAAAGTGAGAAATAATTAAAATCCTTGCATATTCCGCACTGAAAGCAAATATACTCCAATAATCCTGAGATTATATAATTACGTGAACACATCTCACAATTAATTAGCACTGTCGACGCCGTCTGAGCCGATGCCACAGCACTTCGGCCACAAAGACAATAGAGGATATTGCCGCCATAAAAGCTAAGCCGTACCAAACATACTGCAAGTCCTGTAGCTGCATGGGCCGAAAGACTCTGCGCTCGCTGAGATCCTTAAGCTCAAGCTCTCCAGCCTCAACCTGTTCCATAAATCCTTGAGATGTCCAGTGCGCAAAAAGGCCCGAAGCCCACAATTGCAAGATAAGGCTATTTATGGGCTGCTTGTAGATTGAGTTTTCGTGGACCGGAAACCCGAGGGGAACATTGTTAAAGAAACAAAAATCGTTGCGCATCCGAAACAGTGGTTTGCTAAAGATTTGCTGCTGCGCGTTTATGACGACCCATTTACTGGATGGCATCATATATCCCTGGGACGTGTCGAAAGAGTCGCGTGTGCGAATAAATTTTTCAAAGTTAAGCTCAACCCGGAACATCGGTTGGTATTTCCGAAAATCTGGTATGCGTCCAAGGAGCTCACCGTACTCCTGCTTCCAAGCAGATATTTTCAGCTTTGATGCCAGTATGTCGTCGAAGTTCCGGAATGGTGCCTCTTTCGGTACACTAGTAACATAGGCTGAGAAGTATGAATTGTACCAGGCAGTGAGCAGAAAGCCCAGCAAGGAAATCTGAATGTACATAAAGCGTATGTGGGGGGACGCTCGCCGCACCTGATGAAAGGACTGTCCCAAAACTCCTCTCAGGCAAGTATCATGCAGTAAGAATTCGTACAGGTGCACAGTATAGCCATGGGACTTCAGAACCAGCGAAAGCATAACTGAAATGAGTACGATGATTGCCAGAGTAACCAAAAATGCTCCCAGTTGAAAGACGTTTACGTAATACTCTGTACGTGGTACGTCTGCTTCCACGGGCAACATCAGACACCAATTCATCTGTTCGTAAGGATAAGTTAAGGGTCGCAAATGGAGTCTGTTGGGAAAGGTAATGGCTAGCGATAGATCCACAACCTCATTAGTAACAGCAGTGATCAGTTCTCTAGAAGGAACTAAATTATCGGGCGTCGCCGGATAAGGCTGGGTAATAGTGCAATTGTACTTCTGCCTAAAGGCGTCCATGAAGTGTCCCAACGTGCCCTTGTATACAATATTTCCTCGCTTGTCATAATACATTATGATGCGCGGAGCAGCACCTCCAATAATGATTCGTACGCTATATCCATAAAGATTTTTCATACGATCGGGAAATTTGATCGAGTTGGGATCGTACAAACGTTCCTCCAATTGATAACTGGGAAACGGATTATAGCTGTAAAGGGTTTTGGATGTCTGAAATATACATTACATTAGATTTTCTCAATATAATTTACTTGCGGGTTGTATACTTCATAATTTTCGAAGAGTGCCAATACATTTAGCAGCTTCATTTTCCAGCAATAGCTGAACAATTTGTAGAGGAAGGTCTCATTGACTTCGTCCAGCTGCACCATGAAGACCACCCGCGATATGGTCATGATTCTCAAGTTCTTCACGAGGTTATTTATTAAATTCACATTCAGTTCGAAGTCCAATCCAAGCAAAAATACTACAGACAACACAAGGTGGCTGTGTTTATCATACAGAAAATAATTCACACGTTCATCTAATTGCACAACCGGAGTTTGCAAATAATCCATTAGGCTCCAGGCAAAGTCTTGGCCATCTGTCCCATTTGTGAAATTCTCCGACACACTGGAGTTTTGATATTTCATGAGCACCAAATACTCAAAACTCTCCTCCTTTTTAATGTTCTGCAGCAGTTCCAGTACCTCCGTAGTATCCGTGCAATACAGAGTGCAGAGAAGCAAGCAAAGGACATTCCATGCAGAGCCCATAGCGAGCCTGGTCAGCCAACTGGACAACTCCGCTGATTGTCATTGGCTTTTAAAGGGTTGCTAATGAATCCTTTTGGAGACCGGAAAAAAGCGAAATTAGCGCCAAACAAGCTCTACATGAAAACAACGCCCCAGGGACTACACCGAAACACTGTTAACTTAAGGCCCCCTGTGACAGTTTGTGATTGACTAGGCGTCTGAAGCTAAATCATTTATTCATTTCCATATAAATTTTAGCAATTGGTAAGTAGCGAAGGGAGAAAAGATTATATTTTTAAGAGTTAAGTTTTTATGTTTATATATGTTTTATATTTATATACGTTGTGTATACTGATAAATTCTAGTATCGTCGCGTTGAAGTTTTATCCACATTTTGATATAGCTCAATAACGAAGACGACTAAGGATATTGCGAACATAAAAACAAGACCATACAAAACGTATTCAAGATCACGTAATTGCATGACACGAAATTCCCTACGCAAACTGTGGTCCAAGTAATGCAGCACGCCAGCTTCAACAAGCTCCGAGAATCCCTTAGAGGTCCAATAGGAAATTAGCCCGAAATCAGCCAGGTCCAGAATCAGCTGTGTTGTAATATCTCTATAGATCGTGTTTTCGTGAACTGGAAAGCCCAGGGGAATAATGTGAAACGCGCACATATCATTTCGAAATCGAAAGAGTGGCTTTCTGAACATGGTCTGTTGTTCGTTGACAACCACCCACTTGCTAGACGTCATCATGAAGCCATATCTGGTATCGAACGAGTCGCCCATGCTCATGAATTTGTTAAAGCTAGGCTCCACCAGAAACATCGGTGCGTATTTACGGAACTCAGGTAATTGCCTAATTAGTTCATCATATTCAGACTTCCAGGCAGCAACTCTTATCGGGGAGAGCATTAGATCATCGTAGCTCCTAAAGGGCTCCTTTTTGGGAACACTAGTCACATAGGCCGAGAAATACGAGTTGTACCATGTGGTAAGCACAAATCCCGACAAGCAGATTTGCAGGTAGATGGCACACACGTGACCTGAGGTTCGTTTGACCTGCGGAAAGGACTGTCCCAAAGCGCCTCTTAAACAATTGTCATGCATTATGAACTGGTATGGCTTAACGTTGTAGCCGTTGTGCCTCAAAGTCAGCGAAAGTATTGTCGAAATCGTTACCAATAAGACCAGCGTGAGCATAAATGCTGGTAGGTGAAAGACTTTGAAGTAGTATTCTGCACGAGGTACATCCGCCTCAACAGGCAACATCAGGCACCAGTTCATTAACTCAAACGGATAAGTGAATTTTTGCAGATTGAAATCAGTGGAATATGTTATGGCGAATGATATGTCCACAGTGTCATTTCGCACAAAAGCCACCAGTTCCGTGGAGGGAGTCACTTCATTCGGCTTGGCAGGTTTGGGTTGCACAAAAGTACAGTTGAATTTCTGTCGAAAAGCATCCATGAAATGTGCCAAAGACCCTCTGTAGATTATGTTACCTTCTTTATCATAGTAGACTATAATACGAGGAACGGCTCCACCAATCGCGATACGCACCCCGTAACCATAAAAATTTCTTAAGCGTTTGGGAAAGATGAGAGAGTCTGCATTATGGGTACGTCGCTCAAGTATATAACTCGGAAAAGGTGTGTAGCTATAGAAGGTATTGGTTGTCTGAAATAGATAATATTTGAGTAAATTAAATAGATACTACATCCAGCCATTACTTTATAATCCTCGAAAACGGCCAGCACATTCAGCAGCTTCATTTTCCAGCAGTAGGTGAACAATTTGTATAGAAATGTATCATTGACCTCGTCCAGCTGTACCACAAAAACCACTCGTGATGTGACCATATGGCTCAAATTGGTAACTAATGCTTTTAGTAGGCTAGCATTCGCATCTATATCTGGCCCGATCAGATAAACCAACGACAAGCTCCGACTGCTTTGCCTATCATGTAGAATATAACTAACGCGCTCATCGAGTTGCATAACGGGAATTTCTAGACGATCCATTATATTTCGGGCAATACAATCACCATCGCATAGGTCCCTCACGACCTTCTCAGAAGCATTGGAATAGTGGTTTTTCATTAATACCAAATAATTAAAGCTGTCTTCATTTCTTATGCTGTTCAACAGTCGCAGAACTGACAATGTATCTGCTCCAACGGACCCACTGATAAGCCATAATATGTTGCACAGAATTATCCAGATTTGTACCATCGCCGAGTATAACAAATTACTGCACGACAGTGATTGATGCGTTGACGCTTTTAAAGGATAGCCAGCAAATCTAAAAAACAATTTAAATTAGTTTCACACAAACACAACCCAATGGCTCTCTAGTGAATTTAGAATAACTAGATGGCTATATGAATAGCAATTAAAAATTCAATTTTCTAACGCTCTTGATGGAATTCACGAGAGAGAAATTAATGCATTTCGTTATATGATATTGTGAAGTGCAGTTTGCCATAATTGGCCTAGACAACAGCCATTAGAATGTGGTCCGGGTTCACGAACTAACTCGCCAAAATGGACGACATTAAATCGTTCCACTAAATGCCATGTCACGGAGGTTGCTCTTAATTATAAGAGAATTAAGAGACTACACTTTGCCTTTTCAGTCAGATCAACTACTATAAAATTGAAACATGAAAATTTTCTTAATGTGGATCTCATTAGGGTACCTTATCGGGATACTTTCTGCACCGCGAGTTCAATCAACCGAAGTTTTTAATTCAAGTCCTGAAGAGCCCCTTTCACCTCGATGTCAGCTTATCACAGATCAAGGCCGCTGCAGAGGATCAATCAAAATGTTTGCCTTTGACCCCTTTGAGCAGTTGTGCAAAGAGTTCATCTATAGCGGGTGTGGTGGTAATCCGAATCGTTTCAACACCTATGAAGAGTGTCGGACTCTATGCAATGCCGTCAGTACTGCGGAGACCCCAAAAGATGCCATTGAATCTATTTCTAATCCTTACGAAATTAACTAAATCTAATCAAAGCAAAATTGTGGCGCATAATTTCGTTCCTAAACAAAAGTATCTTCGGTAAATTTTTGACAACTTACGTTATATCCGTTATCAGGTGAAGCGCAGCTATTTCTGTTTTAGTAACTGCCGTGAAAGATAGAGACTATCTCCATGTTGTTTGAAAAACAAAAAGGAACCCAAGTCAAATGGGGCGGCAGCGAATTAACTAATTAAGACGACTAACGTCGTCATCGGAGCAATCATGGGCCGACTCATGACCAACTATTTGACTCCACCTAATTATTTAATTAAAACGCCTTTTCGAAGTGGTTAATTAGACAATGCTTTTTACTTAATAGGACTAGCGGCTTCATGAATTTTGATGGAATTTTGTATATAAGTCAGTGCTTAGCTCAGCAACTCGCCCGGCTGGTACATGTGGTTGTTGTTGTAAGGTTCCCCGATGGCGCATAGATTCTTGTAAGTAGTGTCCCGCTTCTTACACAAAGCGCCAGGACTCGCCCAAACTTTGTAAACGGGTTTCTGGATTATATTATCAGTGGCGAAAGTGCAAAATAAACTGAATTTGTTAAGCAGGCCTTTCGTCTCTCTCGTAGCTGAGCAGCCGACGTGAGTGTTGCGGTCCGCCATGAGCAAGACAGCGTCACGCACGGATCTGTGGGAATGGAATTGAATTCTTGGGGAAAATTTACTCTTAACGTCTTAAATACAAACGGTTGGGGAAAATCATTGGTTAGCTTCATCATCAGATCCCTGGTGACAAAACCTGCATCCTCAAACCAATTATTCTGCATCACCTCCGCCATCTCGAGCACATTATGCAATTTCGGACTGCCCGTGTAAGTTAGCCCATCATTGATGCTGCCAATGACAGTGAAGTCGGGCGAGGACATGCACGGAGGCGACTTATATGAGCAACTGTGAATAAACATTTTTGCAAAGCTTTCCAGCTCCTGCGACCAGTCCATTCTTGCCATCCGCCCCGCCGGATACAAAGTGTGCGTATAGCCCGCGGCCACATTGTTTCGGAACGTATTGAAATTATGCAGTAGTTGAACCTTGTACTTTGACATGTCAATCGTTTTGGGTTCGATAATGCATTTCGGTTTCATCTTCTACTTTAGCCAAAACAAAACAAAAATTGACCAAAGTTCGTTATAGATTTCGGACTTACTTCGTCATGTCTGCATGCCAGATTACTGAGGCCGCAGTACTCAGTATTGCAATAGGCGCTCAGGTCCGCCTTAATTGGAATCCCATTGCCGAGCCTGCTAACACACAAAAGCAACAGCCAGCCGAAGAATTGAGCAACTGTCGTGGACATGTCTAGTTGGACCTTGAAATCAGTATTAATGTGCAGCCACGGTATGCACCTCCTATTTTATAGACATTTGCTTGCGCTCCTAACAGCTGTTTTGCTAAATCAAATCGAAGCTTACAACAGGTGAAATGCAATACCAACTATGCACGAATTTGATAACAAAGTTTAAAAGAAACTGGAAATATGAAGCTATCATTGTGAATACTGTCATATCCTACACTACAATGAAATGCCCACACCAATTCTACAGTATTTAGAATTCTTATTGCCGCTATCGTAATGAAATACATTTCACTTCATTGACATGAATTCGAACCAAGCATTCAATAAGCTGCGCTGTCGGCCGTGTAATATTTGGTACTTACACTTGAGAGTCCACTTATTTAATTGAAAATTTCACAAGCTCAAGTTTTTTCTTTTGAAATGATAATATGGATATAATCATAATGAGCTGTCGCAGAGCAGCACAACAGACAAGACGAGACAAAGGCGAAA
Source organism: Drosophila pachea (assembly GCA_020883565.1). Classification (NCBI taxonomy): domain Eukaryota; kingdom Metazoa; phylum Arthropoda; class Insecta; order Diptera; family Drosophilidae; genus Drosophila; species Drosophila pachea. The sequence continues at coordinate 5,494,148 of JABVZX010000297.1, forward strand.
ATGAAAATAAAAAATGAAAATGAGGCAAAGATCTCGTTCATGTTTCATGTTTCATGTTTCAAGCCTGACACTGATGATCACTCTTAATGATGCGGCGATCAACAAGCACAGCAACAACACTCATTATTTTTCAAGCATTTTTTCATTTTGGTTACTACAAGTTTTGGTGCACTTCACTCGATTTGGCAGATGCGTCAGCACTTGACCCGCGCTGGCTCCAGCTCAGACTCCGACTCCGACTCCTAGTCCGACTCGGACTTGGTCTCGGTCGCGGACTCCATCTTCGACTGTGTCCCATGCTTGTTAGCCGCCAAATTGAGTTGACGTTGACGTAATGCCGCGCCACTCGAGTAGGTCTCACTTTTTCCTTGATGCTGCATTTGCGACTGCTGCTGTCGGTCAATTAGCCGCGCATATCCCAAAATCAGCCGACACAACAACACAACAAAAACGGTGGCGGAATGGAAAGCCCACCATCGACTGACAGCCCATCTGAGACCCGGGTCTCTGAGTCGTTAATTGGCACGAGTTGCGTCCGCGACACAGTTTGCCGCATGCCCAAAAGATCATGAGTGCACGCAGAGCTTGTCTTTTAGCTTTACAGAGTTAAAAGAATGCTTCGTAGAATTATAATAATTATTTCATCACAAACAAATGTTTTTTCTTAATATGTTCAGGGTTACGCTTGCTACTCAAGAGACAACAACTGGGTAGAGGCCAGAAAATGAAAAGCATTCTCCCCACTTTTTGGCGCTTTCTTTTGAGTGTCATATTTGACTTTGTTAGTGGGTCTAATCTGGTTAGCCATTGGTGTCCATTCATTGCCGCTGTTACTGCTGCTGCAGCCTGAGACAGTAACGGACCAAATGCCACACCACCCAGGCCACGCAGCTCGGTCAGTGGATAAGTGGCGCAGAAATGAGGCGCTCCACAAATCGGTAGCCTTTTTTGAGCTAACAACAATGGAATTGTTGTCGTAGGCCACTGGCTGGGTCTGGCATATTGAAAAGCGAAAGAAATGGTGAAAATAGCAAAAGGCCAAATGCGGTCTGACAAAATGTGAATATATGTATATGTAGTAAGTATATCGGTCGCTATATGTATGATAAATGGCATGGTTTAAAGCAAGGCAACCGCCAGCGATTGTCCAGCGCTCGCGTGGCGGCACAATGTAAATTTCCATCGACTGTTTTGGAGTGTTTTGGCCTTTAAGTAGTCCTTCTGGTTTGGCATAAGCCACAAACTAAACGCGCTACCCAGTCTAGGCTAGGTCGTCGCAGCTGTTGCTGCTGCCTCCAGTCTTGATTTATGGAAGGGTCTCATAACTTACCTCAAATATGGTCATAATTTTGGGCTTTTACTTTTGGTCCTCTAATGAAGCAGCCGCTGAAAACAAAAGCTCAAAATATTGGAAAAGACAAAAAAAAAGGAAATAAAAATAAAAGCCGCCTGACGCGGTGCTAATTTAAGTGTCCGCCCGGTGGCCACTTGTTGCTCTCGTTGGCATCATCGTCGCGGCCATTGTGGCCAACATTTCCTAGCAATCAGCCACAAAACGTGTCATTCACAGTCGGCAGTCGGCAGTCGGCAGGCGGCAGTCTGCTCCGGCAGTGGCACACTATAATCAACATGAACGTTGGCAGCCAGGCGGTCGCCTACAATGTGGAGCAATGTGAGCAATCACGTCCGGCTGCATCCTAGCCCGGCCTGGTCTGGCCTGGCCTGAACGCTGGCAGCCGGCCGCTGGCCGTTGGTCGCAACTTTGAGCCACGCTTCAATAAATGTCACTCCTCGAGCTTTGCATCTAAAAATTGATGACAATAATTTGTTGCATTTGCCCGAGGGGGTGTGGCCAGCTTTAGCAGTCAGCCAGCCAGGCAGCCAACCAGGCAAGCCGCAAAGGCTAGCTAGCTGCCAGCCAACAAATTGTCTTGGCAGACAGTTGGCTCTAGCTGTCCCTGCCAGCGTTGGCGTTCGACTTGGACGCGACGCGATGCCCGCTGCCGTTTTTCGACACAATTTATACAAAGTGTCGCAGTTTTTGGCGCTTTGCATTTGTTGCTGACAGCCGTTCTCCCCGTTTCCCGTTACCCGCTACCCGTTGCCCGTTGCCTGTGGCCAAAACACCGCGCCCCGTGCCACGCCCCACTGCAAAGCCCCTATTGGCAGTTAGAGCCTGCGCCTGCACTTTGCATCAACCGAAAAATGAAGCATAAATTTCGTCATTTTGTCGCAAGTCGTTTGTATACCCTAACCGCAACAGGGTACGGTGTGGCCAGGTGCTGATTGCAAAGCGCTTTGCGAATTCTTTTACCCGATTCCGCAAAAGCAGCTTTTAGCCTATTTATTTTTTATTTATGTTACTTCAGTTGTTGTTTCATTCGGTTTGATTTGATTTCGATTGCACATTTTTCAAATTGATAAATTTATTGACTTTCCAACCAAATACAAATCACCTGCGATGCCAATGTGCGCGATAGCACAGGCGAAATCCAATACAAATTATAATGACGATGCACAGCCACTGCCATTGCCACTGCAACTGCTTCAGTGCCACTGCCACTGCCACTGCCACCGCAAGTGGCCATCGCCTTGTAAATGGCATCAATTGCGACCTTTTGCCATTCTTACGGAAACATTTGGCTAATGAAACCGATACCTCAAGTGTCAGAGCCAGGCTAGACTGTGCTCCATTCGCTCCAGCTTCTGGCCGCTTTCCGACGCACCCGTTCGCCATATTCTATGGCAACTTATAGTGGTCATAAAAATGTTAAGCGTGTAACATTTGCCACATTGGCACCTTTAGGCCAGGTTGAAATGGAGCACGCATTTGCCAGAGCCCCGAAGTCGAGAAATTCCAACAGAACTGGATGCCACGGTAAATTGCGGGTCCATAGCAAAGACGCAGCTGTAGCTCATTAGAGAGCCTGCCTCTTACATATTCATAACTACACTGATCTATAAAGTATGCTAAGCATGTTAAGAGCATGTAGGTGATCGCCAGAGAACATTTTTCATATGGAATATGGAATATGGAATATGGAATACGGAATACGAAAATTTCCCTAAGAGAGTCGCACGTTATTATACAAACACAACTGATTGATTGTCCATTCAATTATTTCATTACAAAACGAACATATCACAATAATAATAATAAAATAATAACAATTTGTGAACACATACTTGAGGGGCGGAATGGATGAGCTGCTGGATGCCAAAAATACACGTCAAGCCATCATTCAAAGCAGTTCGAATGGGCAATCACAAAACTTATCTTTGTGCTCATACCATGGTCGAGTGTTTACGTGGGCGT
>JABVZX010000297.1:5531769-5560016 GCA_020883565.1 Drosophila pachea
CTCGGTGCACTGGGGAGATGTTTCCGGGTACGGTGGACCAATGGAAACGTATTCGTATAGATCGCTTAGTAATCGAGCATCTCTTACGCATGGGATACTACCAGACAGCCGAGGAGCTAGCAACTCGCACTGAAGTGCGCCATTTGACTAATGTTGAGATCTTTCAAACATCTCGTGAAGTGGAGGAAGATCTGGCCAATCATAGCACTGCAAAGTGTGTGCATTGGTGTATTGACAACAAATCCAAGTTACGGAAGATCAATTCAACTATTGAGTTTAGCCTGCGAGTGCAGGAATTTGTGGAGCTGGTGCGTCAAAATCAACGCATTGAGGCTGTCAAACATTCGCGACGCTATTTTCCAGCGTACGAGAAGACGCAATTAGATGAGATTTGTCATGTAATGGCCCTACTTGCATATCCAATCGATTCCGAAATGGAACACTGCAAGAAATATTTGGACCCCAAACGTTGGGATCAACTGGTGCTTGACTTTCGTAACGAAAATTATCGCTTGTTCCAGCTCTCTAACAACTCAGTTTTCTCGGCCGTCGTACAGGCTGGACTCTCAGCGTTGAAGACGCCACAATGCTACTCTCAGACCTGCCGCAATCTCAATTGTCCTGTCTGCCAGGAGGATTTCCATCAGATTGCGCTCAAGTTGCCATACTCACATTGCGTGCAGAGTCGTCTTATCTGTCGTGTCACTGGCTTACCATTAAACGAGCACAATCAGCCAATGATGTTGCCAAATGGACAGATCTATGGTAGACTCGCTTTACCAAAGATAACCAAAGAGGATGGCACCGTTACATGCCCGGTAACAAAAGTTAAGTTTACAAAACCGAAAATCGACAAGGTATTTATAATGTAAGGCGAGCAGTCTAAAGGCCAGACTTTGTTAAAATTAACCCCAATATATTATCATTATGATTAAGCAGGAATCGACTATATATATATATTTATATATATATATGTATATTTTGTATAACTATATTTCTATTATGTATGTATCTAAGTGGCGCCTCAAAGTTCCAACAACTGCGCATTTGAATTTCGATTACGATAAGTTAAGTTCTCATCCAGAATTTGTTTTCGTAGCTGCGCCGTCGCAGCTCTATTGATTTTTGTGGCAGGGCAGTCGCTAGCAGTATGTCGATGTTGATTCATGCTGAGCACAACGCTAGTGACGTTATTTAATTTCTTCCTAAGTGAAAACACTATTCAGAAATATAAATATAAATAAAGAAAAACGCATATAAATAAACCGAGCGTAACGCATTTCCACTTCCTTGGGTTTCAAGTTTCATTTGAACGCGAATTGTGTGTGACTGTGCGTGTGTGTGTTTGTTGTTGATTTTTCTATTGTTGCAGCTCAGCTGGTAAAATGCATAGGAAAATCGTTTTTGAAATATGCAGATAAGTGCTGAATATCAAAAGAATTAATGCAGCAGCATCAGGTCTAGCTAAACAGCTGCCTGGGCTCCCTTGCAAAGAGCAACAACAATAAAAACAAAGAGATACATAAACACCGTATACGTTCAACCCCCACGGTCAAAACCTTTACACCACCCCCACCAGCAGCTACACCTCCACCACAACCACCAGAGAGACGAGCACCACTAAAAGCAACAACACAGGCCCATCTGTAACAGAAGACCTGATCAGAGAATTTCGCAACATGGCTTTGGATTTTGTGGCCACGTACAAGGTGTTGGTGTTGGGTGACTCTAATGTGGGCAAGACGTGCATTGTACACAGATATTGTGATGAGAAATACTACGATACATATATATCTACAATCGGTGAGTGTGTTACACACTCTTACATATCCATTCATCCTTTGTCTGGCTTCCATAACAAAAACAATAATATCCTTCCATACCTCCCATTTAGGCATCGACTTCAAACAAAAGCTCATCAATCTGGATGGTGTACCCATTAAACTGCAAATCTGGGACACGGCCGGCCAAGAGCGTTTTCGTACTCTGACCACAGCCTATTATCGCGGCGCCATGGGCATTCTGCTCATGTATGATGTTACTAATTTGGAAAGCTACAACAATTTGTCCTATTGGTTGCGCAACATACAAGAGAATGCCTCGCCAGACGTGGTCAAAGTGTTGGCCGGTAATAAATGCGAATGCTCAGCGACACAGCGCATGGTGGACAAGGAGAGAGGAGAAAAGGTAAGAGGAATGACTTTCAGTATAGGTAGTGCTCCTGGACAGTCACATCAATCTTGTCTTGTTACAGATTGCCGAAAACTTTGATATGCCCTTCTTTGAGGTGTCGTGCAAATCCAACATAAATATTGAAGATGCATTTTTATCGCTAGCTCGTAAAATACGCGAACAACGTGAGCGTCGAGTGAGTGCCAATCATTTAAGAAAAAAAAATGCATCTAAATTGAAATTATTTTCCATTTTTATTGGCCAAGCAGGGCGACAACTTCGACAATGACGAGAAGCAGGACAAGAAATCGCCCGGCTCAAATGGTCTGGGCACCTTCAGTCTCAGCACTCTTTCTGGCGATAATCGCTGCACCTGCTAAGCGGCCCATTAGCAATGTCCCCTAGAGCCGTATGCTGTAACCTGAACCAGTTGTCCAAAGTTAGAGAGAAATAAATAAATTGTATAGCCAGCAGGAAAAATAATTCAAGTGTAGCCAAGTTTACGTGCATGTTATTAACAATAAAGTGGCACGCACTTTAATAACAATGAAGAGATTCATTTTAAATGCATTAAACCGCAAATCAAGCCTATATAAAACGTACAGATTGTGCATTTTTTAAGATAGTTCAAGAATAGCATAATAATAATTTTAACATATTCGTGCAAATACATACATTTAATAGAGGCGTCAACATTTTTACAATTACTAACTCGTGTAATCGTTAAGCTAAATAAGTCTATATAATATTGTATAAATACGCAAGACAAGTCCCCAATAAAGGGACCCCAATTCTGTATGTAAGCCTGTGACAAAACCTTAAACGAATCGTAATGTCTCTTTTGACTGGTTTTGCTTGGATCTGATCAATTATACATGCATAATACAAAAGCCTAATTATCTCGTTTTTATTGTTCGATTTCCGCGCTGCGATTAGATGAGTGGTCACTGCGGCTCTCTGTCCTTGTCCCTCTCACTGTCTCCGGCGCTATCTGTGTACGGCGCCTAGCAACCAATTTGTCCACAACGTAGACGTAGGTGGCATATCTTGTGGGAGCACAATAGATAGCTTACAGTTGGATTTTTGTGCCGCTTTGTTCGTTATGCAAAAGTTCCGAAACAAAGCCAGCTCGCTGCCAATCTTCAATGGACGCATTACGGACGCTACCACATTGACCACCACATCACTGCAGTTGCCACAGAAGCAACAAGTCAGTCGCAAGCACTCTTCCCGAGGCACGCCTACTGTGTTCACCATCACGGACGGTCATATTGGTATCCCCAATACTTCGCTAGCAAAGGCTATGGCCACTAAGCAGGAATCGCCGACTGCCGATCAGACAGCTGACCAGCTGCTAGTGCCCACGAAGCAAGTTGACATTGATGGCACCGAGCTGACAGACTATGAGAAAGTGCGCATAGTGGGTCAGGGCTCGTTCGGAGTAGCCATACTTTACAGACGCAAATTCGACGGACATCATATCGTATTCAAGCAGATCAATCTCAGTGAACTGACCCCACCGGGTCGCGATTTGGCGATGAACGAGGTGGAGGTGTTCTCCAAGCTGCACCATCCCAACATTGTCAGCTATTTTGGCAGCTTCATCAAGAATAATACGTTACTTATTGAGATGGAGTATGCTGATGGCGGCACCTTGGCACAGATCATCGCCGAGCGACATGGAAAGCGCCACTTCCCAGAACGCTATATCATCGCCATCTTCGAGCAGATTTCTAGTGCCATCAACTATATGCACTCGGAAAACATTTTGCATCGGTAAATGGATGTTTCGAGTCACAAATTTAGAAGTTGATCTTTACTCGCGTGGCTTTTTGCAGCGACCTCAAGACGGCTAATGTATTCCTCAACAAGCGTGGCATAGTTAAGATTGGAGATTTTGGAATTTCGAAGATTATGAACACTAAAATCCACGCCCAAACTGTGCTGGGCACTCCTTACTACTTCAGTCCCGAGATGGTGAGCTGGTGTTATTAACTGTGTACCCGAAAAACGTGTTTCTTGTCCTAATCTTTTCAGTGTGAAGGCAAGGAATATGACAACAAAAGCGATATCTGGGCTTTGGGTTGCATACTGGGCGAGCTCTGTTGCTTGAAGAAGACATTTGCTGCCTCCAATCTATCCGAGCTGGTTACAAAGATCATGGCAGGTGCCTATACACCTTTGCCGCTTGGGTACACCTCGGGTCTACGTAGTCTAATGGCCAATTTGCTACAGGTCGATGCTACACGCCGACCCACCGCATCTGAAGTGCTAGTCTATTGGATCCCCCTCATTTTTCGCAGTCTGGGCAAAAACAAAGGGTAAGCAAATGTAGGACAATGCCGGAATCGAAATACCAGCAATAACTGCTTACTTCAGCTATTCTTACGAGGACAGTGGGAGCAACACTGATAGCTTGTTTGCAGCGCCCACATCTCTATTCGCCAGCTGCAGCAACTTGGCCATGGAGTTACCAACGGCTCAGACGGAGACCAAGAAGCTGATGAGTGCCGTGACCGTAGCACCCGATGATGTGATTGAGCGGCGGTAGGTGTAGACTTTTAAAGCACTTCGTGATAACATGGTTATGATGCTGGCTTCATCCCCAGCTCTGTGCTGTACCAGCTGAAATCGTTTGGCAATAGCTTCAGCATGAGCCCCATACAGCTCCCGCCGAAGGCGTTGATTGTGTGTGTCGCCATGAGCGAGTCACACTTTGTTGTAATCAACGATGACGGCTCGGCGTATGCCTGGGGCGAGGGCACACATGGCCAGTTGGGTCTGACCTCGCTGGACACTTGGAAACACTATCCGGGACTTGTGCAGAGCGTACGCAATTTTCATTTGGTCAGCGCCTGTGCTGGTGACGGCTTCACAATATTCCTCACGCAATCCGGTAATTTGCTTAGCTGCGGAAACAATATGAAGTTTTCGCTGGGCCAGGACGAACAGAAAGATTACTTCACCCCTAAGCTCATAGCCAAACTAGCCGATGTCCGCATTGAGCAAATTGCAGCCGGGTTACATCATGTCCTGGCCCTTAGCCGCGAGGGCGCCGTCTACGTGTGGGGCACTAGCTTGTCGGGTGCTCTGGCCCTTGGTAATTACCAACAACACCAGTGAGTGATCTATTTGCAGATACGCTTAAGTCGAGTAGCTATTTACTGGCTCCTAATCCTGTCCAGAAAATATCCGCAGAAGATATTGCTCTCGCACGTGAAGAGCAAACCATCGAAGATTTACTGCGGCCCCGACACCTCCGCCGTGCTCTTTGCCAATGGCGAATTGCATGTCTGTGGTAGCAACGAGTACAACAAGCTAGGCTTTAATCGTTCCACCAGGATTACTGCATTTGTATGCAATGCTTTTCGCGAGAACTACGCAGTATATTCGTTAAGGATCTCGCTTTTTTTTTTGTTTAGAAAAAGATACAATTGCCCTACAAGGTGCTGAAGGCTTGTTTCTCTTCCACGCACTCGGTTTTACTTGTGGAAGGCGGATATGTCTATACCATGGGTCGGAACAAAGAGGGCCAGCGCGGTGTGCGCCACTGCAATCCGGTGGAGCAGCCAACTTTGGTGGATGCCGTGCGAGCACGATACATTGTGGTTGGTATCTGGTCCCCGTAACTCCGAGAAAAATATATTTCATCACATCTGTTATACGTAGAAGGCGAACTGCAACGATCAGTGCACGATAGTCGCTTCCGAGGACAACATTATAACTGTCTGGGGTACTAGGAACGGGTTGCCTGAGATTGGTTCAAGCCACAGTGGCCTTGGCCTGGAGGTGTGCACCCCCAATACGGACATGGAGTTGGGCAATAACACGGCTGCATTTACGAATTTCCTAGCATCGGTCTACAAATCGGAGCTGATTACGGAACCAGTGGATATACTAGCGTGAGTTGTTCTCTGCATTGAATATTAACAATAAATAAAATCCTTCCACGTAGGCTATACTCATCGAAGGAGCAGTGCGAACGCGGATACTATGTTCAAGTAAATGATGTATTCCCATTGGCGCACAGCGTCCTGGTAATGGTTGAAACTACTACGCCGCTTGTATCCTCCTTTGAGGGTTAACCGTGAAAATATCTAAGCACCGATAGTTCGAACTTTCTATAATTCCCCTTTTATACATTAAAGTAAAAAATAAAAATGTTGATGGATTGCTCGACGTTTTCCGGCCGGAATGGCTCGTGGACAGGTATGCAAAGAACTGCTAGGCTTCTTAAATATATATTCGACATACATACATACAATTTTTTATTTTCCGCAAAGAAATCAAATACTTTCCTTGAAGATTGATCCTTGATATCTACTATTAATATAGTATATCAGGGATAGGGATCAGGATTCACCCTAAAGCCAGTGCCTAGCCAGTGACCAATTCCCAAAGCACTTGTCGCACAAACGATATTCCAATATTAATTTGCGGATATCCATTATATTTCTATTCGTCTTATTTCTAAGATAAGACATTGGCATAACAGTGCAGACCTATGTAATTGAATTAGACAAAAACCCTGACAAAGTAATTTTATCTAACGACATGAACTTCTTGAGTAATTGGCTTCAGAGCGAGCTAATGTTGTTTTCGTTATAATTGCAAAAAACATGTAATAAAAAAAAAAGGTAAACAATTACTTTGAGACTTGCCAATGTGCTGCTATTCCAACTTCGTGCTTCACGCTTTTTATTAACATTTAAGAAAATACTTTATATTTTCTAGCCTTACAAACTGGTAACATGAGAATGCATTTTGATGGGATGTTTAATGATGTGTTCAGCGCATATCCTCACATATTTATTTGGTATTGTCTGTTTGGCTTCCTTCAGTATGGACGGATATATTTTGTGGTGCGTTATCAACTGCTGTGTCTGTGAGTTGTTCTGCGTTTTTCTCCTCAATGTGGCAATTGTCCAAACTAGCAGTCAGGTCCTCATCAACTTTCGTAACTGGTGGGTTTTCTACGCCATTTTCTTTTGATGAACTCTCATTGGCAGCTTGTGTACTTTCCTGTTCCAGAGAGTTTTCAACTTCTTCGGTCACTGGCAAACTTTCCGAGTCGGATTCAAATGTATTTACTGCACCCTGACTCTGAAGCAATTCGGGATTTATACTATTTATAATGGCTCGCAAACGCTGAATTTCTTCATTTGCCTCTTGAAGATCCTGCGAGAGACGTTCGTATTTATCGTGCTGATGTCGAACTACGCCAATATTGTTTCGAATATACTCCATTGGGTTTTCTGGCCGCTCTTTAATCACACGTATAAATATTTTCGTAAATGAGTCGAGAACGCTTCCGCGCTCGAGATAGCGACGTATCTCATCACGTTTTGGATCAATAGGCTGCATTAGTGCAAAAGCAAAACTCTTTGAAGCAATGAAACTCTAATATCAACAATTTCAAGACGTACCTTAAATGACATGTTGAGAACCTTAACAACTAAAGTTTAGAGTTGTAACCAACCGTTCGGAATAAGTTCTATTGAACGACTTTACCAACAAAAAGAACGAATCCCAGATTTTAGTTCAAAAAGTGCCGTTTTTCTAGGATGCAGTATATAATTTATCGGAAGTATTTTATAGTAATGGCGGTGTGATACATCGTATCTAAATATATTATTATCGATGCATCAGTTCAGTGTGACCATTGCATCAATACTTATTGTTTAAAAAATGTAACCGGTAATTATCAGAAAAATATTGTCAATGTTGATTATTTTGCATTGAATTGTCAATTGGCAAGAATTACTATTTAAGGAAAGAATGCTTAGACACTATTTTTTATGTAGGCGATAGCTTTCTGAAGTGGCTGCAATGCGCATGCCTACAAATAAAATTCATGTACATATATGTTTTTGTACTGCATACACACAGAAGATTAGTTGGCAAAAGTCGAGCAAAATTCTAAATCAGAAAATGGACATTTTTGAAAATACTTTTGTACGTGGCCCTTCCCCATCATATTCTGACGAAGCTAACTCGGAAACAGCGTTATCAGTTACACTGCCAATCGAAGCAACCGACATGGACTTGGGACACAACGATTCGAAATCGGATACGGTCAATTTTTTCGACGAAAAATTCAATTCTGATTACGACGATGATAGCTTTTCGCATTTGCATCCGAATCGCCAAATTCGTAATACCTATGCATTTTGGACTGCTGTCGTAATCTTGTTGATGTTGACTGTAGGAAACCTGATCCTAACGCTAACAATCATGGGTGTGCTGCACTTGGGTAAAGGAATCAGGGGTATGGAACTTATTCCAGAAGTTGATCTAATTAAGTTCTACGATGAAACCGATTTGGACCGCATACGAACAAATTCAGCTGGAATACACGGATTTGCCGATGTGCCTGTTTCAATCAGCAGCGACGGAAATCATAATGGAGTTCATTTGCGAGTCTTTCGTAATGTGAACAGTGTCAGTGCCTTAAATGAACGTGATCGGCTGGTTATCGACAAGAAAGGGATTGCTATTGAAGCCAATATGTTTGAAATTAAAGATCCGGCTGACCAATCAACTTTGTTTACAACCCATCGTCCGCAGTATAATATACCTGACGGAATCGAGGGTACGTTGCAAACAAAAGTGGCCAGTGCTAGCCGGGTTTCCAGTCCAATTGATGTGCCCTTGTTGATAGACAGTGACGGCCATATTGCGATCAAAGGGTCGGAGGGCGTTTACTTTGATGGAACTACCATAGACCTGTTAGTCGAACATCACGTCTCGCTGAATTCAACACAGAGTGCCACGGTACTGGAGGCAGGCAAAGGAATATTCCTCGACATGGATCACATGCCCGTTGTCAGTTCGGAGCTCGGTCTTCGCACTGGCAACGTTCAGTACAAAATTTGCGTATGCATGCCAATTGGAATGCTCTTTCGTATTGCCATTCCTCGAGTGCACAATGGCCCGAAAATCTCTTGCGTACATTTCGAAAACCAGTTCGATCCCTGCGAAATCAACTAATATGCAATAAAATAAATACGACAATATCTATTATAGTAGCTCCATTAGAAGTGTTACATAGCAATTTTTAATTTGTATTTAAGAGAAATTTACAATAACTTAGAAGGTTAGTTGGTATGCCTTAAGAAACTGTATAATTTTTGCATTCGCATATTTAATAAAAAGATAAACCAACTGCATCCTAACGATCTTAGCTTTTCAATTCCTTCGATAATTAGATATAATACAGAAATGGTATTCAATTTGTTGAACATGAATGTACATAATGAAGAGTGAAAATTAAAAGAAAAGTTTTAAATTGAATTCCATTCAAAGCTATCATTATTAGGTAGATCAAAGCTAGTCAAGTACATTTATTCTAATTTATCCTTATCATAATAATCGTAGCTCAAACACCAGGCGGAAGGGGCTCCTCATGTCGGTCAGACGCCCTTGGTGCTAGGTCCACCATATTGTCTGGCACCATGCTAAGAAGCTCTGCTTCACTTAGCTGCGCCAAGCGACTTTTAGACTTTGTCGTAGGCTCTGTGTTCTTGCATGCTGTAATACATTGAACAATAAGTTATCAGGAATAGAGTAGAGAATCCATTTTGACCAATACCATATGACCTGAACGAGGAGATTGCAACCTCTGGATTGTATTCCTCATCGTCTTTAGACGTGGAAGTAGCATTTGTTTCGGTTTTCTCCTTTATGCTCGCTAAAATCGTTGTCAGATTAGGTGGTATTGATATGTTGGCCAATACACTTGAGGAAGGCGTCGGTTTGTCTAAAATCTGTATAACGAAGCAGTATTCTTAATAACATTTAAAATTCAACGCCTTATCGATTCACTTACCGATGGATTCAAGAGACCGGCGATTTCCATGCGATGTGCAGCAATTTGCTTATTAATTTTATCTACTTCGCGCTCGAGGTCATCTTTTTTATCTGGAAGCATAGTGGGCAAGTCTTCATCGCTGTCCGAGCTACCGCCAGGAGAATAGGGAGCATTCGGATCATCAATACTTTTGGCGGGATGTATCAAATCATTTTGCAAATTGGCAATGGGAGCTTTAATAATAGCATCAATGTCGAACTCGTCATCCTTAGAGCTTGTAGAATGCGTACTGGGCTTGCGTTTGGGACTTTTTGGTGGCGTAAAGGTAGTTCGCACGCGCGTTTTGCCTGGCATCTACAATGATGATTAATTTAGATAACACCCAAAAATAATAGAAATAAGTTAATATTACCTTTGTAGTCCTGTTACTGGCAGTGGGTAATGGGAGCGGCACCAATTGGTTCGAGTGAACCATTCGTTTACTCAGGCAGCGTACAATGATTCCTAGCAGTGTGTTTGGTCGTTGAGGGTCATCGTAAAAAGGAACATCGTCTAACGTACGAAGTACAGTCGGTAATTTATCGTGGCTGCCAAAGGGAAATATATAAAAATCTCGGATGTGCTCTGAATCGGCACCTAAGACACCAAGTCTTTGACGCGAATCGAGGTATTCGAAGAAACTATCGAATTTAACAGTGTCTGAGACGCTCGCTGGAAACAAATTGACAATGACTATTTCCTTGGTGGGACTCTTCCGAATTTTCTTGAGGTAGTCCCAGACATTAATCCGCGTTATGCGGCCAATGACATCCAAATTGATGGGCAGTAGTTTATTTAGATAATGTGCATCCCCATGTGCGGCATGAATGACGACGTTGAAATCTGTGACATCCACCATGGTCAACTTGCCAGTCCAAATTGGGGGACCAGCTAGACTCTGAACATAGCGAGCATATCTATCTAAAACGGGAGCAGGAGCTTCTGCCTTGCTAGTTGTCTTTGTGGCCACTGTTGCGGGTTTCAATGTAGGCTTAGCAGGCAGTGATAAATTGGCAGCTTCTTCTACTGTTTTTTCCGACTCTAATATCTGATCAATTAGATTAAAAGCTTCTAAAGGTGTTTCCACCTTTTTTTCAACCACTTTCTTTTGCTGCGGCGATTGAATTTTTTCTGTGCGCTCCTTAGTTGGATGCTTGTCACGTGTTTGTTGTTCCTTCTCTCTTTCCACATCCGGCTCATGATGGTGCCTTTTGTGACTGCGCATTTCCTGGCTGTGTCCTCGGCTACTTGAACGGCTCCGACTTCTTTTGGACCCACTATGGTGACTATGATGCTTATGGCTCTTGTGCCTCTTATCCCTATCCCGATCCCGATTACGCTCATTCTCTCGAGACTTTGAAGTTTTTTCTTTGGATGTTGCCAGTCGCTCCTGGTCATGCTCTTTGCTGGAAACATCTGTCGGGTTTGACGAGTCTACAGACTGCGATCGTTTTTTCTTATCGTTGCTACCAAACTTTTCTTTGTTCACCTTCAGTTCGGGATCCTCTTCTGGCAGTGTGACACCCATTGGAGAGTCGACAACTTCATCACCTTTATTCGTCTTAACGACGGAGTTTTGTGATAATAAATCCAATTCCGATTTTTTTATCATATCCAGCTGGTGGCGGTTCTCTTCCTCACGCCACTTGGCCAACTCTTGACTGGCTAACTCGGCCGGTGTCATTCTTACCAACTGTTTGGGGTCAACTTGTTTGGCACATATCTTTTCGAAGAGTGTCTTATTTTTACGGTCCTTTATATTAAACATAAGGGAACGATATTTAGATTTGTACTTTGCGCTCACGTCTTGGCCGAAGGACCGGTACATCTCCGATTCCACTCGCTGCACAAAGTTTTCCACCTCCGCTGCCGTCAACCAATTGGTTTTCTCGTCTGGTTGTTCAGCCGTTTGAGCCTCTTTGATGCGCAGAAGCAACTGCTCCTTAAGGGTACGGCGCACATTTAGGCGGATGGGTTCCGGTTGGAGTTTGCTCACCGATTTTTCCGATGTGCTGGGTGATCGACTCATTGAGGGCGTTGCCTTAGCACCAGTCTTTTCTTTCTTAACTGTATTGGTCGTAGCAATAGGCAACAACTGTATGTTTTTATTCTGCGTTTCAGAAGCCTTTTGCGTAGGTAACGATGGTTTGGTTGCGACAACTTCTATCGAAGTTGATTCTTGCAGGCGCCTAATTTGGCGTTTCTGTGGAACATTGGATTAAGTTAGATATGCAATATCCAGATACATTTTACTTACATCAATCTCCAGTGCTTGCTGACTGCCAGGTTGTACCACCTCAAAGCTTGGATTCTCCTGCAACCATTTCTTAAGTTGGTGCGCGCTGGGCGCTAAGTGACCCGTAATGGCCCGGCCTGTACGTCGCTCAAATACATTAATCTTGAAAAAAAAAAGTTCCAAATAATATCATCAATAACATCATTTTCATAAATCCACCATATATCCATACATACCCGTTCAATCTTCGATAGTGTATCAGCTTGACGCAAAACATCCTCAAACAGATCCTTCTTTTTATTCTTTTTACCCTCGAGCACATTTCCTGCTGGTGTCTGTATAGCAACTGCTGGGGACGTTGGCTCCGGTGTCTTTGACACTGTTTGGGTCTGGACTGCGTTCTGTGCATATCTTCGTATGCATTCGTCACTACAATAAACCGAATCGGCACGCGCTGGTCGCTTGCATACGACACATTTCGAATCAGTTGCGGTTATACTGTTACCACTGCTGCTACCAAGTTTGATGAAATGCAACTGCTGCTGATGTAATTTCGGCTGAGCTTGTCTGATTTGGGGTCTCACGCTTGGGCTGGTAGTGTTTAGAGGCAATGATGCCCCTAACGATGTTGAAACAATTTGCGATCGTTTGGGTGTGAGATGCTGTTTCTCAACTGTTGTTTTCGGCTCGATTGATTGTTTAGCAAACGTCACATGCTCCGATGGCTCCACAACTGACTTGGGTAGCAACATGTCTGTAATGCGTGGTTGATTCTGCGGGAGTCAATTCAAATGGTTTTAATTTTTTGTATATATTAACCATTTCATCCTATTCACCTTTTCCTCTTGTTTCTTGACGCATTTTGGGCACTTCCAGTCAATGCCCTTTTGTTCCATTTCCAGGCCCATCGCCTTCGTTACACTAACACATGTGCCATGATACCAATCCTCGCAGAGATCACAGCATATCATGAATCGGTTATTATGTGGCTGGCGGCAGATACACCAAAGCCTAAAATGAGAACCACATGTTTAGTATTGTCCATCTGCTAGTTAGTTTAACAACTGACTTGTTAGGATCATCGTCATCCTCTTGAGATTCTGAGGCTTCAGCACCATTGTCCTCGTTCCTTAGATTCGACTTCTTTGATCTTCTTGGCTGTCTGACACTGCCAACTAAATCCCGTGGTGACCGCTTCTTGGGCGCATTGGATAATTGCGACATAAAACTGTCACTATCCAAACTGCTGCTGTTTAACTGGCTGGCATCCAGAGTCTGTTCCGTGAACGAGGTAGTGCTAATGTCCGATAAGGTTGTTCCAGACGCTGGATAGTTTTGAGCCCGACGCTTAGCGCGAGTTGTGGGCGCCTCGATCGGTGGCAGATTTATGACACGACCATTTCCGCGAACTACCTTTGAATCGGGACGAGGTGCCAACGACATCGTGTCCGTTGTCCGTGTTGGCGTACTAGAGGCCATGGGCATGTTGACCAAAGAACTTGGTACATCATTAACAGGATACTCATTTTGCAGTTGCTGTACAAATTGTACAAATATTATTTTATAAGCTTTATTAACTAATAAAAGCATCTTACCTGAAGTATTACTGGCATTTGATTGGCAACTTCGAAGATGGGTGATGTCACAGAATTTGCAATTTCATTAAGATCGCCAGTCTCTGTGCTGGCCAACACTTGCTTTACTACCTCGGCCTCAAATTGCTTGTCCTCCTCTATGAGACCAACCACATGTTGCAGGAAGTCCGCTGTGATGTCATCAACATCTGGGGTTGCTAGCAATCTATCACTGCCAATATCAATGTTATCCACAGAAGCGTTTGCCGTCATGTTAGCATCGAAGTTCTCTTCTTGTGGAACATTGAGAGCATCCATACTAGGTTCCGGTGCTTTGGCAAGTCCAGCAGCGGTGCTTTCCAACATTTTAACCAATTTAGGAATATTTTCATCTGCTGTGGGTTGCGGTTTATCGACCGATGATGACTTCGACAGCTCGTCCTGCACAATGGAGTCAATGAGATCAAGCCGTTCGTTTTCGGCTGCTAGCTCCGAGGAACTCTGATGCGTTTCGATGACAATCTGTGCAGGTAACTTGTGCGAACCGGCAGTATCCACCCCAATTGGCATGAATCCCTGACGAATTGTCGTTCCCTGTGGAATTTGACTGGATTTAGGTGTACTGGGCGAATTCACTGGCTGCTGCTTGGTATTATCTGGTAAAGAGTTTGTATTGTTGTTTTCCGCTAACAGACTGTTTAAATTTGTAAATACACCTTTTGGGCTCGACAGATTCTTATTTATTACAATCTCTTTAAGATCTTGTGGTGACGTTGCAAATCCTCCCGGTGACACATTTACTGCTCGACCGACCTGTACAATTGGCGTCCTACGCACTTTAGCGCCTGCAGGGACACTCAAACGATTTCCCTCTGGAGTTTGTGGAGTTATCTTGGGCAGCGATTTATGTGTGGGGCGCATTTTCAAAAATGAAGTATTATAGACTCCCCGACCCAAAGGAATTAGCGATGCTGGTGGCTTATGCGTCATCTGAACAATCTGGCCAATTGCTGGGGCACCCGAATTATCATCTGTCTGCTCCTTCCGTCGTTTTAAAAGTGGAAACGATGACTGTGCTGCCTGTTGAGTCGCTTTCGGTGTATGTGTTATTTGTGCTCGTGTATTTTGCATATGGGATCGCCTTAAATACTTCTTGATGCGTTTACGTTTGTTCGTGCTACGGCTATTATTCATCTTGAAGTCGATGTCGCTATCGCGGTCATTATCAGTTTCACGAGAATCCTCACTTAGTCCGCTAAGACCCTCCGTGTCAGCATTGTCCTCGTCTGCTGTGACCGAACTGTCGGCGTCTTCATCATCTTCAACAATCTCCTGAGCAGGCCTTATCACTTTCGAATTATTACGAACTGATCCTGTCAACATAACGTGTTGCTGTTTGGCTACCGACGTCTGTTGCAAATGGTTAGGAGGGAGTTGCTTTGTTGTCAACGGTTGCTGCTTGTGTAGCTGTTCGGCTTGCTTTTGTTGCTGCTGTGGAATTTTGACCAATTGTTGCTGAGTCTTAGGTGGTTGCTGCGATGTCGTAACTACCGAATTTAAAGAAACCACTTGGAATCGCTTCTTGGCGTTGGATTGACTATGCACGATAAATTTGCGTCCCTGAACTGAATGCCTGTCCAAAATAATTCTATCTGCAGGTTTTTGTTCTTTTATTTGACGCGGTGAGGTGAATGGGGTGTAGTTGTGATCATTTCGAATAATCTCCAGCAGA
This sequence comes from Drosophila pachea, assembly GCA_020883565.1. Taxonomy (NCBI): domain Eukaryota; kingdom Metazoa; phylum Arthropoda; class Insecta; order Diptera; family Drosophilidae; genus Drosophila; species Drosophila pachea. The sequence goes on from JABVZX010000297.1 coordinate 5,547,333, forward strand.
GCATCCGTTTCAGCCGTGCGCTTGAACACAGACAGCCCAGCTAATTCTGTAATTATTAGACATGTTAAGCAAAAATTAATTATTTTATCAGTCATTCTTATATACGTACTCAGAGCATTTTTAACCACCAAATCGGCTGTTTTTTCGGCGTAGAACTGTTCGACACTAAGTCCCACAATTTGCGGTCGTTCTTTAGGTTTTTTTCGCTTCTTCGGTTTTACTGGAGCCTTAGGTTTGCGACCAGGGCGCTTTTTTATTTTCGGCGCTTCGGCTTCAGTTTCTGTGGAGTCACCATTGTTTTCGCAACCGGTGTTGTCGTTGTCGTCGCCGGTAATATGATCTTTTTCGCTTATTACCTCATCACCACCACTTTGGCTATCGTTGTCTGTATCTCTATCAGACTCTTCGTTATCTGTTGTCATTTCCAGAAAACGTTCCAGCTCCTCCAAGCGTTCGGTTTCCTCCTGGTCGACCATGCTCGGCGTGGGTGATGTAAGTCTGACGACACTAATGCTCGCAATTGATTTTTCCTCTGAAAATTAGACTACGTAACAAATATTTTCAACAGAATTTTAAATTAAAATCGGCTTACCCATGATATTTTCAATGGCACGTTCATCAAATGATATGCCATTCTTGGTGTAAACCACAACCAGATTGGAGTCCCCATCGGCGCCGTTTGGCCGCACAGTGGGCGTTTCGCTAAATACCGAGCTGGACATATCAATAATGCCTCAAGGATCAGCTAATGTTCATTGGGCCTGATTTCTTTACTTCGTTTAGGTGGTCCCCTTCTACTTTTTCGCGTAGAAATAAATTTGTTTGCTCATGCCGCGTTCGCGTTGTGACGCCGACATTGGAACTAGTACAACCTTACAGCACAGAGCAATGTAGGCCTAAGTACCTAAAAATAGAGATCAACTGTGAAATGAATGTTTCCGCTTTACAACCGCAGTACAATATCCTCTTTTTCACTTTAAAATTCTTTATTCAAAAATATGAAAATAAATTTGCAAAAAAATTTATTTAGATGAACAAATTTAGTGTGACCACCTGCGGGCATAAGTGATGCGCATTTTATAACACAGCGTGAACATGAACCAGTCAATATCGTCATTTCTACTAAATTACAAATTAGACCGTTAAAAAAGACATTAATATTACTTTCATATTATTTAATCAATAATTACAAAAACATGATCAATTCCGTTAAAATATTCGTATGAATTTATTTATTTGATATATTGTTTGAACGCAGCTAAGAGTATTTATCGGAATATCGATTAGCCAAAGAATCAGTCAACTGTAACACCGTTCTTTGGTAATATCGATATATTATGTATGTTTAAAGCCACAAATTAATGTTAATGCCTTACAATGTTAATTGCTGATCAGCTGTTACATTCAGCTTCGGCTTAATTATTACACATATCAATAAATTCATACATATATAAATATTATATATAAATTATATCTGTTTATCAAATTCAAATATAAATGTTGTATCTACAGCAAAAAAAGCAATCGATTATATCGCAATCGACTCCCACGGAATATAAGAACTAAAAAACCAACTAAACAACAAACAAAAAACGAGTCCTAATACTAGTGCAACGTTCAACAGACAGGTTGTCCACAATTTTGTTGCGGTGGGGCTTTATCAGACACCGAACAAGCAAGCAACTTGTAAAACAACAAAGAATAAAGCAGCGATAATACGCGTTTATTTATTGCAGCACTCAAGTGTTTCATGCATATATTGGACTTCTAATCAACGCAAGAACACTAGTTGGTCTCCGACTTTCATAATCGAAACATTTAGTGAAATAATACAATGGCTTGCTTTCAAATGGGAAAGTGTCACGCTGTGCCGATGACATTATTCAAAAATAATAGGAACAAAGTCTGCAAGGCGATACTGGAAAATGGGCAAGAGAGCTTCAAGCTAAGCTCTGGTCGATTGCTTGTTTTACTCGAAGGTGGCAAAGACCAGAGCTTATACAATACTGATGTGGATTATGTGTTCCGACAAGAGTCCTACTTTCAGTACATGTTTGGCGTCAAGGAGCCGGGCTTCTATGGAATTTTGAACATTGATGTGAAAACGTGCCAACCTACTTCTGTTTTATTTGCTCCCCGTTTGCCAGAGGAGTATGAGACTTGGATGGGCGCTTTGTTGAATCCAGACGATTTCAAAGCCATGTACGAAGTGGACGAAGTCTACTATGTCGATGAACTCGAGGCTTATCTTGAAAAAGTCGCTCCCAATCTTATACTAACACTCAGTGGCACGAACAGCGATAGTGGGCTAACCATGCAACCGCCGGAGTTTGCGGGCAAAGATAAATACATAACAAACTGCGATTTATTGTATCCCATTATCTCGGAGTGCCGTGTTATCAAGTCAAAAGAAGAAATTGAAGTCTTGCGATATGTGGCCAAAGTGTCTTCAGATGCACATATAAAGGTGATGCAGTTTATTCGACCTGGTCGTATGGAATATGAAGGGGAGTCTGTTTTCTTGCATCATGCCTATTCCGTGGGCGGCTGTAGACATGCTTCATATACCTGCATCTGTGGCAGTGGAATCAATTCGGCTATATTGCATTACGGTCATGCTGGAGCGCCTAACAATAGACCCATTCAAGACGGTGAAATGTGCCTTTTTGATATGGGTGCCAACTATTGCGGTTATGCAGCTGACATAACTTGTAGTTTTCCGGCAAATGGTAAATTTACAGAGGATCAGAAATTCATTTACAATGCTGTTCTCGATGCACGGAATGCTGTGATGAGCACAGCAAGGGACGGAGTCTCCTGGGTGGACATGCACAGACTGGCGGGAAGAGTGCTTTTGGAACGCTTGAAGGCCGGTGGCCTGCTCGTTGGGGATGTTGATGAAATGGTCGAGGCTGGCGTCGCGGGCATATTTCAGCCACACGGTTTAGGTCACTTGATTGGACTAGATGTTCATGATGTGGGCGGATACCTACCCACTGAGCCACGTCGTCCCACCGAGGCCTGGCTGAGCAAGTTGCGCTTTGCGCGTATTCTCAGAGCGGGCATGTATGTGACCATTGAGCCTGGATGCTATTTTATAAAGCAGCTCTTAGACAAAGCGATTGCTGATCCGGTTATTAATAAGTTTTTGAATGTTCAAATGCTGGAAAGATTCCGTAACTTTGGTGGTGTGCGCATTGAAGATGATGTGTTGATCACCAAGACGGGCACCGAGAATTTTGCCATAGTGCCGCGCACTGTGGAGGAAATCGAGGCAACAATGGCATCAAAATAGTTAAATATTTCGTTGAACAAATTGTGAATACATGAATGTGGATTTGATTCCACACATATACAAGATTGCACATACATATACATATACATATAAACAAAAATATCAATTAAAAGCTCAACACTTTAAATCAACTTTTAATTTACCCTGGCTTTCATGAGTTTGGCCTGAAAATACATGAAGAGCAAAGCTAGCCAATACAGAAATTTTCTATTGCTATAAATATATTGTAATGGAAATTGCCCCGGCATGTTCCCAGCCCAGTTGTTGACCAACGTTCTATCTACATGTACTTCTTGTTGTGGCCGTTGCGTTGCTGTTGCTGCTTTCTAAGACTATGCCCGTTGGTTGTGGTTGGCTTGACAGGCCTAACATCGTCGGAGCTCTCGGAATCCGGCACTTCACTGAGGGCAACGACACTGCGACGCGGAAACCAACCTCGTATAGGCCCTTTACGTTGTGGCTTCTTCTGTGTGCCTGCTGCTTGATCCCGTTCATTAGGAACACGTTCACCAAATAGCCAGTGTCGGCGGAAACGTGTCACCCTGATGATATCATCGGGTTGCAGGCGAATCCGTGGCTCGTCTGTGCAAGGTGCATTGACACAGACACGCCAGCCCTGAGAGAATAGCGGTAACCAGCGTCCTGTCACGGGACTTATGCACTTGTAAATGCGGGTCCTCGCACGCTTCTCTTCTTTTTGGGCCAGTTGCTCGCGCTATAAAATGAGTTTATATTCAAGCAATGTTTCTTGGAAAAGCATTTGTAGACTTACGGTCAGTGTATATTGATCGCAGCCGTCGACGACAGGCCACACGATTCCGTCGCCATATTTTTGGCACTCATCATTAAACACCTGCCGCAGATTAAGCCGCCATCCCAAATCGTAAGGATAAACGAATGGATCATAAGGAGAGGCTTTGTACCGCCTGTAGATCGCCTTCTCGACAATCCAAATCTCGATACCCGTCTGGTTTGTGATAATTGTTTTCAGTTGTATATAGAGCAGCATGCTCAAACCAATCACAACGCCTATAGCCAAACCTAAGCCCAGAATGCACATGATTATGCTGGTAACAGTGAAGTGTACCCTGGCCAAGTATGTCAAGCCGTGGGTGAGGTAATAATAACGGTGGATGCCGCGATAAAAAGAGCAGCTAAGTACTACGGCACCATGCAGACTACCAAGTATGGAGAAGAATAGAAAGTAGGTGAAGTAGGCGTGATTGGCCCAGCCAACACAATGGTTAATCCACGGGCAGTGATGATCCATTTTCTTCACACAGCGATTGCCTGGAATGGTGAACTGCATAATTTAAGAATATCCTGGAAGGACGGCCTTTACGATGCACTTACATTTTCGACAATGATGCGATCGCGGTGCCTTGTAGCCCTCACACTCCTTGCAGTACTGCAGAAAGTCCGTGTCTTTTGGGTCCTATACAGAAATTATATAATGATAACATATGATTATGATGCCCGCTGCGCATTATGAGAACCAGGTCCGTTCACCGGATCAGCCAACTAGCTCAGCCCATTTATGCAAATGGTGGTGATTGCATTAAGAGTCCGGCTCCGTAGTGGCTACGTTTGTCGTTTGCGTGAGAGAGCCTTTTGGATATAAATTACAAGGTGGGCGCCGTGCGGCGCAACGCCCCAGAAATTATCGGTGTCGAAAAACTGCCAACGCCCAAGGAGTCAGCTGAATGCGGCCAATGGCCAGATTTTGTATTTGTCTTGCCAGCTTATCGTCTAGTTTTGAGTGACGTATTAGAGGCAAATTGCAGCGTTTAATTGCTGCATCACGCGCCAGCTGGCGATAAAGGATTGAGCACGCGAACCCTGTAGTCTAGCCCATATGACCCATTTGTTTTGGCGGGCAGACCCTTGCATTACGTACATATACAGGACTTGATATTATAGCACATGCGAACAAGTGGCTGACATGGACTTCTTGTTCAGCTAAACAATAATTTCCGATATAGACGTGACGCTGCAGAAATAGGCAACCCATGGAGAGTGTGTTGGCACCTGAAGGACACGGCTAGCAAATTTATTTACCAAAGCAATCACGAATTGATTGTGAAATATCATGAAGCGCATGTTTGTGCCACCAATCGTTATACAGCAAGAAGAACTTAGAAGAGAAGGCGTATTACCTAGAGTAATGAAGGAATAGGGTATGTAGACTCCATTAATATGTCTTGACAAGTTGAGTAAATGCCAGAATAATTAATTGTAAGCTAGGAAATCGCGTTCGTTTATTATTAATTAACTTGGCTAAATATAATCGTACTCTGATATTAAGACTATACCATCAGTATAATTTTAATTTAAATACATTTATACCTATATACTTATATATACCTAATATGCATCAGACACACCCTGACACTGAAATTGGTCGAGGAAACCCTTGATATGGCGCACATGCGAGCGACCACAGTTGACAAACATTCTCCATGCATGCCAACGTCAACAACAAAATGTTTTATTGTTATTTTTTCTGCTTTTGTTTCACTAGGAGCTGCTTAATGAAGCGAACTCGGTTCTGGTCGGGGTTCTGATGGGGCTGGGCAATAGGTTGCCATTATTTACCTTTGGTTGCCATTGCTTTGGCAACAGACCGGGACCTGTCAACGTGGCCATGATGTAATTGAATGTAGCCAACGTGGATAGGAGCAGGAACAGCGCCTGATGTGCAAAGGCAGCAAACGATTCATTTGGCGGCCACCACATCGAGTTCATGTAGAGTGTCGTCAGAGTAATGCATTTAATGATGCCTGAAATGTGACGAATGATAGTTCTATATCACATATCGCAAACATGGCTAGACTCTTAATGATTATTACGCATTCCTAATGATATCTAATACCACACATATACATATACATACACATATTAACATAAACATTGATTTCCAGTGAATTAAGAGGAGTTGTGTTCACGCCTGAACGAGGCATTGCGTGTCAAGGAATCTAAGCACATTTTTTGTATATACATATATATATATTTTATAAATATCGCAGCTTGATTACGCGTTAACAGAAGGGTGGCAGTTGTATGTTAACTGAACGCTCGAGCAAGTCTGCTTGCCCGGGCATAACCACCTGAGAACACACCACCTTTCATTGGAGCAACAAGCGACGGCAAATTTAGTAATTAAGCTATGCACAGTTCGCAGTTCAATATCAAGGTTGCCTTTCCGTTGCCATAACATGAACCGGATGCTTTATAGTCGAATTACCGTCTGCCTAGATGGCTAAAATAGTCAGATTGCACGCAATTTTGGACTGGATTGAGTAGGAGGAGGGTGATGGTTTTTACCACTTATGAAGCAAGTTAAATGCTATTAGAGCAGAGTTTTACGTAAATTAAACGAAAGGCCACTCCTTTAGAAACTGTTTAGAAAAATGGGGAGGCAGACAGGGCATTCATTGGCGCCACCGCCGGCGCAGGTCGCCTTAAAATATGAAACACGATATAACGCCAAGACAGAGCAGCAAATACTTTGACATAGTGGGTGGTGCTTAGTATTTAACACTACTTATGTCCAATTGTTGTTTCCCTTTTAGTGCAGTTCATTCACTTTTCACATTTAGTAATGTAATCTATTCATAGAAATATCCTTATTGGAGTCTAGTTAGCAAATCTCAAGCGTTCCACCATCCGAATGTCTTAATATATTTAGTTTAACTTACTGAGAGCGGTTATTGGACCCCAGTGTAAAAAACGGCGAAAGCCAGATATTTCCGCACTCATGACTATATTATAGTTCTTATTTTGACGTCCAAAACGGTAATAAGACCACGGGCCGAATAAGCGAACAGGTAAACAAAAACAGCGTCAATGCTGCCACTTCGTTAAACAACAAAGAATCAACCAAGACTTTATCGATACTATCGATAATCATTTCCGAATAGCGTTGCTTCAAAATGCTTTTCAAACTCCACACCGCAGTAATTTTTATTCAAACTTGCAACAATTGAAAAAACAATATTTAACATTATGTTAAGTGGATAAAAAGAAAATCTTAAGCTTATTAATTCCAGGCCTGCTCTCATTTATTGGCCAGAATTTCGAATTTCATTCCGTGCTCATGCTTTTCTAATTCGCTTATAAGGTTAGTCTTCGAGAAGGCAGCAGCCGGTGGAAGTACACCACCAGTGCCTGGCATTTTGTGACCTTCCCGCAGAATTGTAATCGCACTGGAGAGTAGAGCCACGCATGTAGCGCCATAACCAGGGTTCGGGCCAGACACTCTAAACATTAGAGTCTTAGATGGGGGATCCGTGTATTGATCGGTCCCTTCAGCCAATCGTTGTGAGCTGGGCCAGCCCTTTGCCTTCATTGTCATTTTAAAATATGTGTGTTCCATTCGTGATTCAGCTGGTCCGTCGGGCGAAACCAAGCCTGCAGAAAAGAAGCCAGGATACTTGAGTAACAATTTACGGCCGAATTCAAATTTTGCCATGAATCCAAAAATTGTCGCGAACAAAACAACTAAGATGGCTGTTATCCACGAAGCGAAGCCAATGTAGGCATGCATCTGGACTGGTCGTTTCTTGTCCTGTTCGTACAGAAAACGTTGCGAGCGCATGACCACCGAACGGTCTGAACCAGGAAAAGGCAAACATATTTTGTTTACTTCTGTAGAGCGGAACATTAGAGGGCGATGCTTCAGAATCGGAAAAAATTTGGGAAGGCGTTCTGGGAAAAGTTGCTGGCGTATCCCACGCAGTTCATTCGAATGGGCCAGTCCATAAACGGCGCTTTCCCAGGTGCCCGTATTCAGGCCAGCCCTACTACATGATGTATCTCCGCCTTTCACGCCATTCTCCAAAAAAGTCTCCACTGAATTGACGACGCCATCGAAATTCTTTTCCACGAAGACGATGCCCATATCAGCGGGTATAGAATCAAAGCCACAAGCACTGACCACATAAACACCCTTTTCCTTCGCTAGCTCATTGTACTTAAGTTGCATCGTTTCCATATACTGGGGCTCACCGCTGACATCAACATGATGAGTGCCGGCATTAATGCAGGCACGTACAACGTTCTCACCGTATAAGCGATATGGACCAGCGGTATTAACAACGACACGACAGGATTTAGCCATGTTAAGTAAAGCGGTTTCATCGGTCACGTCAGCAATAAAAATTGGCGTTTGTGATAAATCTTTTTTCGCCTTAACTCCCATCTCTTTAAGCACTGATTGTAGTTTCTCGCGGTTGCGACCAGCTACGCCCCATCGCAAATCCTTAAGAACAGACACAGCCTCGTAGACAGTGTACTTGCCAGTGAAACCTGTGGCGCCGAATATGATCACATCCAAACGTTCAGTCGTCATTGTATTTCAAGGTCAATGTCGACGTAACAAAATGCAGAATGCGTCACTTTGTAGCAATGGTCCGTTATCAAAACTAGGATCGAATGTTACTGGAAGTAAGAACTTTGAACTATTATCACTAATTTTTGGTCAAGAATCATAGAAAATTCGAGAAACATATGCCTTTGAATTACTCTATAGACTCACCAATGAAAATGCACTTTGTTCCCAGAAGTGTAATTATACGTCCATAGCAATTAGAGGACCAATTATAAATGTACGAGTGTTGGTTCTTCCAAACAATTTATTGCCACTAGCTGTATTCGACTATTATGAGCCGAAATAATCGAAGTAGACCGATAGTCGACTTGCTATGAAACACTTTATTACTAGTAGTTATAAAACTTAGAGAGCTAAGTCTTAAGTAAAATTAAAATGATATTGAATTTTCGCTCATTGCTTTTCTGTGTTAGATATATATTATTAAATACGATCGTGAAATCATTGCTTAATAAAATTTATCGCACCCTTCAATCAAAACAGATTTTGTCACGGCAAATATCGATAGGTTATTTATTTATTTAACGATTGCTTGGCAACAAATGAATAATCCGCGGGAGCATCTGCGTTGCAGCAGGAGAGGCTATAGCTATACCACAAACCGGGCATACAACCTTGAACGACATGAACGAAACCATGATAAGGGCAAAGTACCAATTTCACAATGCCAGCCGTGTCTGCATTGTACCTAAGCGTCTGGATCTCTGCACAATTTTATGCGACATATAAGTAAGAAGCACACTCCTTGTTCTGCAAAAACAAAAACACAGGTCTCAACGTTAAGCCAAAGTAAGCAGGCATGTGAAAAAAGCCAATCCCAGATCCAGACCAGAATTCGCAGATGATTCGCTTTGGTATTGGAACTCCCCCAACAACAGGAGAACAACTTTTTGAAACGCAGTGGGCTTAAAAGCGAATACAGGATATTAGAACGCAATGTCAACTTGTTCAAGTATGTACATTTTACAGATACTTAAGCAAAAAATATTACAATCTCAAAAACTATTTTAGATTATTCGCATTGGTCAAAACTCGGGGCGGAGCTTTTGATGCCGACGATTGGGATGATGTAGCGGCAGCTCTGAATCTGCCGCCCGGATCAGGCTGTAACGTTGGCGTCAAGTATATGGCAAAATAGTCCAGGTGTACCCTCTTGGTGGGAGGATGGAGATGTTCTAAATGAGGATGTGGATTGTTTGCAAGGATATAATGAATCGAATAGCCAATATTGGAATAACATGAATCACCCTTCCCATAATGTACAAAATGCTGTTATTAAATTGATTTACGATAGGTATTATAGGAATAACTTAAGCAAGAGCAACCCGTTCCAAAGGTTCAGCGTAAAAGCTACTATGTTGAATTACCGATAATTAAAATGTCAATTACATTTTAGGCATTTTTCTGATTCCTAACTATATAATGATTTCAATTGTAGTATTATTATTATTATTACAAGCAACAATTTTTTAATTTATATGAATTGGATATCAAAATTGCCGCCACAAAAATGTTTATTCTGTCGATTTAAATTGAAGTTGGCAGCGTGCTTGGGATGTAGTAACATTGTACAAAATATCGAATGAGTCGAATAACAGGTTTCAAATTTATCTATATCGTTATGAATTCAACACATTGTATATTCACCATGCATACATCAGTTCGATAGACTATTTCCATCTCTAAAATATCGAATTCTTATATCGCACACTACATTGTGAATTCTGTTGTAAGGCTGGAAGGTCGTTTGTGCGCAAGAATCGGTGGGCAAGTGATTTTCAAAAGTAACTGAAAATACAGAAAATATAGAGTTGCGATTTGTTTCAACTTTTCACTATATCGAACTGTATGTTAAAAATAAATTTAATGTATTTCCGTGCGCGTTAAAAGTCAGTGAATTTCTAAGCACAATTTGGAAGCAGGACTGCGGAAAAAAGAAGAAGCATTTCGAGATTGGCGGCTGTTCGTTTGAGTGTGTGCGTGTTTCTCTCTCTGCGAGTGTATGTGTATGTCAGCGGCTGTGCGGCGTGAGAGCAAAAGGAGAATTTGCAAGATTGTAGAGCCAAGAAGCGGTGTGTCAAGCACAAGTGATTGAGAACCCATACTGAATCACATCCGATTTTTATTGTTGGCTCTATTAGAAAGATACAAAAAAGCCGAAATAAAAACGAAAACCTCAAAGAATAAAACATAAATTAAAAAAAAGAAGACTTAAGCAATTGATTATTGCAAAAGGTGGAAAGCAGCTGCTGGATCAGAATGGAACACGAGGATAATGCGCAATTCGATAATTTCTTTCAAAACCGTCTCTCGGAGGGTATGCAAAATGCTGGAAGCGCCGGTAATGTAGCTGACGTTCCTGCCGAGTTAGTGCCCAACTTTGGCCCCAAGTCTGGTGAACACGATGACGATGAAGAATTGAAGTACGTAAAAGAAGTGCAGCAGAGCGAAAAGCAACAACAACAGCAGCAACATCAATTCTACGGCGAAAAGTTTAGCGACGCTGACGTTGACGTCGCCTTTGGCGTTGGTAATGGTATTGGTGTTGGTGTTGGCAACGGCATCGGCGTTAGCAGCAGCAACGATGCGTACATGTCGCTCGGCATGGATCTGAGCCTCGGCAATGGCGTTGGTAGCGCAGTCGGCTTTAGTGTAGCATCTACCGAAGAAGAAGAGGACATCGAAGTTATTAAGCATGATGGCGACTTTTCAAGCAACTCTAATACGACAACAACGTCCACCACTGGTGAAGTGGAGGCTCAACCAAAAGAAGAACCATTGCCTAAAGATGAGCCACTTCAGCAAGATCATAATGCTGATGTAGATGAGGAGGATGAGCCCAGCTCAGTGGCAACCACGTATGGCACTAGCAGTCTTAGTGAACAACAACAAGAGCCAGAACAACTTGTTAATGAAGGAGCAGTAGAGCAGTTTGATAACAAGGAGAATGTCCATCCCACTGAACAAGATCAGGTTGGATTGGAACACGAGTTGGTGGTGCCTTCGCAATTGAATCCCAATGCTATTGAGTTTGTTCCACACTTTGGCATGCAGCCTGCCTCTCCACAACCGGTCGAATGCATGCAGACATTGGGTCGTCAATTGTTGCCTGACGATCTAGTAGCGGAGAGCCCACGCAAGGGAGTACGCGACTACAACATGGACGCTATAGTATTGCCAGATGAATCTGAGTTCGACACTGGCGCAAATAGACGTCCACACGAGCTGGAAGAGGAGACTGACGCTTTCGGCACAGAAACAGAATTGGTGACAGAACAGCTACAGAATGGCAGCGAGACCTATCAACTAGAGCAGCGCATCGATCATGGTCCTGAGACTAGTGTGGACTTGGATGCAGATTTGGAGGTGGAAGATTCACAGAAAGACAACGACATTATGTCCGTTCAGTCACAGGACAACGACATAATGAAGCAGTCTTTTTATGCCCAATCCAATTCCAATGCCCCCATTGAAGATATTCTGAATTCAGTCCAGATATTACCGCAGCACATAGCTGGTGATGAGTCCCTCAAGGAGAAAGAGTTGCTTAATGTGGAAGAGAAGGAACACGTCTCCCAATCGCCCTCCATTGAGGAGTTACATGAGCAGCAAAATCAGATAATTGATCCAATGCAGGCATCTTTCTATCTAGAGCACACCTCCAGTGATGCGGTCGGCCAAGAAGCCCTTGATCAGGATCAGAGCCTACTGTTAGACACTAGCGCTCCCCTGTTCAGTCCGCTTGAAAATTTGCCGCAGCAGGAAGAAACGACTACAGCCACAACACTTGAGTTGCAGCCCGAGCAAGCGGACATTGTGGATATAACACCGTCACCACTGTCCTCTTCCACCGAGGAGAAGCATATGGTCGAGGAAACTAAGGAGCAGCAGCAACCATCTCTACTATCGGACAATCTGGAAAACAATATTGTCGGTGCTTCACCTCAGGTATGATTGTACCTAAAATATATATTCCGGCCATAAAAGTATTGGGTAGTAC
>JABVZX010000297.1:5630479-5642125 GCA_020883565.1 Drosophila pachea
ATACGCTAGTGTCGTCCGTAATATGGCAGCAATTTCGTGGTACTGCACTTGGCGGTAACCACAACAAAAACAAAAAAAAAAAAAGAAGCAACAACAACCAAAACAACACAATAACAACATCTCCAAAGACTTCGGCTTCATTGCAAATTGAGTTAAGTGCCGAGTCACATGCAACGGGGACATCGGCTGACGGCTGACGGCTGACGGCTGATGGCTGATGGCTGATGGCTGGCAAATGGCACCTCTCCTGCTTTAGCTGTTTCTTGTTGTTGGCCTGCTAAGTGGGTCAAATTTTTTTTTTTTTTGGCGCCAGCGGCATTTGGTCTCTGAATTTCGAGCACTAAGCATTGCTGACGTTTAAATTCCAGACCGCTGTGTGCTATGCACATGAGGCTAATTTTAATATAGTTCATCTATATACTATGCCAATATACGTATATATCAATATGGTTCGGTCCAAGTGCGAGCAATGACGTCACTCACTCAGCTAATTAAGTCGCTTCAAATGCGGGTAAACGATGAGGAACGCTGAGCAACGGTACAAGGCGGCAAACCCATAGAAACACTGTATATATGCATATGTATATGTGTGTGAACCCATCTGCCATTACCTGTCGCCGGGTGGTAAGGCCAATAAACTTATTATGGCACAATGGATGCTGACTGGAATGCTCGGATGCAAAAATGAACCGCCTTTATTGTACATTTTATTTGCCAACTTGAAGCATAAATGTTGTTCGTTAAATATTTCCAGAATGCTTTGAAATATTTAGAAAATAATGTTAAGAAGATCGATTAAATCTACCACTCTTTGAAAATATCTCTCAAACTGAACGACTTTTACAGGTAGAGATAGGTAGAAAGTTGAATCCGCTAGAAGTGTCGTTGACTTCTTTCCATTGCACTTAAGATATTCAAGTCAATGAAAATGTATATTGATAAGTAGCTTATTTTAATGCACAAGGACAATATTTTCCCGAAACTCTTGCACAAGCTTTGCCCAAAGCAAAGAACTAGAGGAACAATATGTAAGAGGGAGGCAAATGTTGCCCTTTTTAGTAGTTTCTCTTTTTCTCGTGAATAAATTAAATTGTCCTCGACTCAAACAAGAACTCAACCTGTCTGCTTTCTGCAAGATATTTGAAGCATTCTTGCATGAAAAGTAGACGCTTTCACGGCTCCTGCTTAAATATTTAGTTTAAAAAGCTCTCTTATTGGTAATCGAAGCAGTGAAATGCAAATTGTTATCAGGCTATGACAAACGTACGAATTTTAAGACGTTATTATTGTGCCTCAACCATTGTGCTTTGCTCGCTTCCCATTTTCATTATAAAGCTGCCGCTTCCACTGCCTCGGCTGCCTTGGCAGCCCCAGCTGCCCCAGCTGTTGACGCTGATGATGAGCGTCCCGCTGTTTTTCAGTATTTTGGCGCAACTTTTACTCAGCAGCACTGCATCCATATCCATTCACGGCGCCCCAGTTGTGTGGCGCCACGAGTGGGAGGCCGCGTGTGCTCATTATATACAGCTGGCAGTGCCTTCCTGCTCGGCAGCTGTGCAGTCAGTGTGTTTTGTGAAGCGGCGCAGCAAAGTATGCAACAAATTTGGTTAACTTTGACTAGTGTTAACTTTTTAAACGCCGCCCAGCCGCGCCTATTCTCGCTAACCCGGCTGCCGTTGAGCGAAAGTGAAACTTTTGCTTTGCATAACAAGCTGCTGCTTAGGTAAGTCGACTTGGGACGCGATGCGAACCCTATCTCCTCGACCTCGATCTCCAAGTCAATTTTATTCTGTGCACCTGAAACTTACCAGCCACTAGCGCACTTCAAACCGCAATTGACATGCGCTGTAATCAAGTATAATTATGCATTCTAATGCCCTGAATTCTCTTCATTCCTGTCAATCAAGAAAGTGACAATTCGCAACTTTTATACCTGACCAAATCAGCAAACTGACTTTTCTGGAAATGTTCTCTGTTTGCAATTCTTATGTTACTCTACTTCAGAACGTTTGCATTCATAATGAACTTTGAGAATGAATTTGTTGGACTCAACGCTCCCAACTGCGTTTTAGACACCAATTATTTGCCGAGAGTGGTGGCACGAGGAGTTTGAACATAACTGTCAAGCTGTGGAGCCTTGACTGTGGCCGTCATCCAATGGGCTCTTCATGTTTACGTAATTTTGGCTTTACCGCCTGATTTCGAAAACTTGACACTACGGCAAGGTATAATGCCCGGGGGTCATGGTCGCTTAACAGTTGTATATTGCGAGCAATTTCCGCTACACGGCCGGATGTAATGGTAATCAATTGATTGTTTTATTGTAAATTAATTGTGGGCATGCACATGAGCAAAACGTTGGCTGGTGGGAAAGGCAGCGAAATCGCACATTTCCAGTCAACTCCAATTCTCCAGCCCTTCCATTCTGCAGCTCACCAACTCTCCAGCTCTCCAAAACGGACCGGCAAGTGCACTTGATTGCTGTTGATGTTGGCAGCATTGTTTATTGTTTTTACGCAATTGTTTGTCTGCCGGCTTGGGCGACCTCTGCTGCTGCTGCTGTTGATTTAAAACAACCAAAAATGCGAAATGAGTTTTCGAACGGAAATTGGGTTTTCGGTTAACATTACCAAAGGCTGCGTATTGCAGGCTTTTTCCAATTATGTGTACATATATAAGTCTGTTAGGGACTACAACACTATTGTTTTGTTTTTGTTTTTCTTTTTTTTTTTGCGGAGATTTCACCCTTTACAACCAATTTAATCTCAAGTCAAGGTGAAATATTTCTCAGCTGTTTAATTTGTGGCAAATTTTATTCGAATTTTGTGGTATAATTTATTTGGCATTTCAAATATTTTTGTATTCACATTTTTTTCTCTTTTGACGTTTGCAATTATTTTCAATCAATTGAATTCAATCTTTTTATATATTAGCTATGCAGAATTATAAATATTTTTATTATTTACCGCATGCAAATTGATTAATTGAAAGCTTGGGTATGTCAGTCGGATTCTTCCTTATATATTTACTCTACAAATTATTTTCGCCCTCCATTTTTCCCATCGGTACAATCAATTAAAGCACGAACATTTATCATAATTATCGGTAAATCTTTTGACTAGTTAATTACGTTACACGCCCGCATTGCAAAGTGCCTAATAAAAATCACTTTTATGAAACATAAATACGAAGCTAAGATAATAGATTAAGAAAAGTTCTTCAAGAACTGTACGCTCTTTGGGTTGATACTTTGGTAGATCTAGGCCCATGACAAATGACAAAGTTGTTGCCCAACTTTGGCCATAAAACCAAAAGCATGAGCAACAGCACCACCAGCACCACCGCAGTCATCGTGAGTTAACAAGCTGAGTGGGGCGACATTAGACGCCAGCAGTTGACATTTTATTTGTTTGTACGTGTGTGTGTGTGTGTGTGTGTTTCTGTTTGCGTTGTGTGTGCACCCCATCATCATTAACTCATCAATGTCAAAGTTTATCAATGATGTCTCGGCTAAAACAGATTTAGCGTAAAATTAACACAGTCTAACGTGGCAAGCTGCTTATTGGAAATCAATTTCCTGCCTGTCTGCCAGCCATCTGACAATCTGAACTGTCGCGGAACAGCAGCCATTCAGCAGATAGATCACAGGCCACAAAGGCATATATGCGTGTAACCTTACTTAATTCAATTATATGCTCGGTTTATCATACGCTTCAACCACATTAGTATCTTAGTATCTTATCTAGTATCTTAGTATCTTAGTATCTTAGTATCTTAGTATCTAGTATCTTAGTATCTTAGTATCTTAGTATCTTAGTATCTTAGTATCTTAGTATCTTAGTATCTTAGTATCTTAGTATCTTAGTATCTTAGTATCTTAGTATCTTAGTATCTTAGTATCTTAGTATCTTAGTATCTTAGTATCTTAGTATCTTAGTATCTTAGTATCTTAGTATCTTAGTATCTAGTATCTTAGTATCTTAGTATCTTAGTATCTTAGTATCTTAGTATCTTAGTATCTTAGTATCTTAGTATCTTAGTATCTTAGTATCTTAGTATCTTAGTATCTTAGTATCTTAGTATCTTAGTATCTTAGTATCTTAGTATCTTAGTATCTTAGTATCTTAGTATCTAGTATCTTAGTATCTTAGTATCTTAGTATCTTAGTATCTTAGTATCTTAGTATCTTAGATCTTAGTATCTTAGTATCTTAGTATCTTAGTATCTTAGTATCTTAGTATCTTAGTATCTTAGTATCTTAGATCTTAGTATCTTAGTATCTTAGTATCTTAGTATCTTAGTATCTTAGTATCTTAGTATCTTAGTATCTTAGTATCTTAGTATCTTAGTATCTTAGTATCTTAGTATCTTAGTATCTTAGTATCTTAGTATCTTAGTATCTTAGTATCTTAGTATCTTAGTATCTTAGTATCTTAGTATCTTAGTATCTTAGTATCTTAGTATCTTAGTATCTTAGTATCTTAGTATCTTAGTATCTTAGTATCTTAGTATCTTAGTATCTTAGTATCTTAGTATCTTAGTATCTTAGTATCTTAGTATCTTAGTATCTTAGTATCTTAGTATCTTAGTATCTTAGTATCTTAGTATCTTAGTATCTTAGTATCTTAGTATCTTAGTATCTTAGTATCTTAGTATCTTAGTATCTTAGTATCTTAGTATCTTAGTATCTTAGTATCTTAGTATCTTAGTATCTTAGTATCTTAGTATCTTAGTATCTTAGTATCTTAGTATCTTAGTATCTTAGTATCTTAGTATCTTAGTATCTTAGTATCTTAGTATCTTAGTATCTTAGTATCTTAGTATCTTAGTATCTTAGTATCTTAGTATCTTAGTATCTTAGTATAGTATCTTAGTATCTTAGTATCTTAGTATCCTTAGTATCTTAGTATCTTAGTATCTTAGTATCTTAGTATCTTAGTATCTTAGTATCTTAGTATCTTAGTATCTTAGTATCTTAGTATCTTAGTATCTTAGTATCTTAGATCTTAGATCTTAGTATCTTAGTATCTTAGTATCTTAGTATCTTAGTATGTATCTTAGTATCTTAGTATCTTAGTTCTTAGTATCTTAGTATCTTAGTATCTTAGTATCTTAGTATCTTAGTATCTTAGTATCTTAGTATCTTAGTATCTTAGTATCTTAGTATCTTAGTATCTTAGTATCTTAGTATCTTAGTATCTTAGTATCTTAGTATCTTAGTATCTTAGTATCTTGTATCTTAGTATCTTAGTATCTAGTATCTTAGTATCTTAGTATCTTAGTATCTTAGTATCTTAGTATCTTAGTATCTTAGTATCTTAGTATCTTAGTATCTTAGTATCTTAGTATCTTAGTATCTTAGTATCTTAGTATCTTAGTATCTTAGTATCTTAGTATCTTAGTATCTTAGTATCTTAGTATCTTAGTATCTTAGTATCTTAGTATCTTAGTATCTTAGTATCTTAGTATCTTAGTATCTTAGTATCTTAGTATCTTAGTATCTTAGTATCTTAGTATCTTAGTATCTTAGTATCTTAGTATCTTAGTATCTTAGTATCTTAGTATCTTAGTATCTTAGTATCTTAGTATCTTAGTATCTTAGTATCTTAGTATCTTAGTATCTTAGTATCTTAGTATCTTAGTATCTTAGTATCTTAGTATCTTAGTATCTTAGTATCTTAGTATCTTAGTATCTTAGTATCTTAGTATCTTAGTATCTTAGTATCTTAGTATCTTAGTATCTTAGTATCTTAGTATCTTAGTATCTTAGTATCTTAGTATCTTAGTATCTTAGTATCTTAGTATCTTAGTATCTTAGTATCTTAGTATCTTAGTATCTTAGTATCTTAGTATCTTAGTATCTTAGTATCTTAGTATCTTAGTATCTTAGTATCTTAGTATCTTAGTATCTTAGTATCTTAGTATCTTAGTATCTTAGTATCTTAGTATCTTAGTATCTTAGTATCTTAGTATCTTAGTATCTTAGTATCTTAGTATCTTAGTATCTTAGTATCTTAGTATCTTAGTATCTTAGTATCTTAGTATCTTAGTATCTTAGTATCTTAGTATCTTAGTATCTTAGTATCTTAGTATCTTAGTATCTTAGTATCTTAGTATCTTAGTATCTTAGTATCTTAGTATCTTAGTATCTTAGTATCTTAGTATCTTAGTATCTTAGTATCTTAGTATCTTAGTATCTTAGTATCTTAGTATCTTAGTAACTTAGTATCTTAGTATCTCCATATATAAAAACTAAAATTGATAAGTAATGGATTTACAGGTAATATACTTAATATAGAATATCTGGCAGTCGACGCATGCTAAAGATAAAGTTCTGCTTCTCTTTTTTTATTTGGCTTACCGTCCGTTAATTCAATTATGCGATTTATTGGAGTTTGTCATTGGCCTGTTTGCTCGCACTCTAAAAAGTAAATTTCAGTAGCAAACATGGCGTGTTTACAAGCTCAGCCATTTTAACAGTCACCTTCTGTTGGCTATTAGATTATACTTCCGTGCGTTTTTTTTATTTGTAGCACTGTTGCTGTGGATTCCATACAATGACACTTGCTCCCGTTACAAGCACTGTGCGATGTGTTCTCGATTTTTGTACACTTAAATTCCGGCAATTCTGATTTTGGCACCGCAAATCAGTTTCCACAATTTCCCTAAACTCGAATATGATAACTTAATTATTTTAACGTATGATATGTATGCCATCATCTATATTTTGTATCTTTTTTTTAGAGTATTCAAACTTCGACACCGGACTCAATATTTTAGTTTATTTATTTATTTTTTGTTTTCGTTTTGATTACTTTCTGCTGCACTTACAGTGCACAGGCATCCTGTGTGCACGTCCACACACACGAACGCACACAAACACGAAGCTCTGCATATTTGTATACACAATTTATATCTGACACCTATCTCTACTCCATTGGTAACGCACATGGAATATCCCATCGATTTTGGTCCATATTGTTTTTCTTGTCGAGCTGGAAGCGACACTTGTTATACATACCCCTTCCCTTCCTTCTTATTCCGTCTCTCTATCTGCACCCGCTGAATTTGCTTTGAACTCAAACGCAATAGTTACTTGTATTTTCATACTTCGATTAGATTGTAAGCAAGTATCTGGCATTTTAATTAAATTTCAATTTATGTGAAACACAAGTTAACGCAGACCTCTTCGATATCTTTGATACTTGCACTTTCTCCTTGATTATGAAAACGCAAATTGTATCTTAAATCCCTGCAATTTCATTGTAATGAATCTTAGCATCAATTTAATTGGCAAAGATTATGAACAACGATCAAATCTGAATAAAATTAATTTAAGGGCTGGCCTGATACCGGTTAGGCAACTCAATCCTTCAAATGCAATTGCTAGATTCAATTTTCAATTAAAATGAATATATATTATACGTAGAAACATACGCACTCATACATACATAAGTTTGTACGAAATGTAAATGCGAATGAGGCGGAATCAAATATCCTCTTAACAGCTTAGAGCTGGAACGTCATTAGCAGCTGTGTCAGACACACATACACACACACACACACACACACAACCAAGACGCCATAAGACACAATACTATTTGGAATAATTGTTTCAATATCGAGCTGCTTAAGCCTAATCCGCAAATTGGCCGAAACCGTTGTTGACCGCGCCAGATGTTCTGATGCCTGACTTATTAAAGCCCCAATAAGACCGGCGGGCTATCCGACGTCTTGGCAATGGAGATTAAATACGGAGCAAGCGGCTGAAGATTTCGTATCACGGTCATCAGTGTGCTTTTTTGAGCGTTAATTAATTAAATTTATTCAAATTAAAAACGTAGCTTCTTCCGTAGCCTTGCCTCGCAGCAGCTATCCAACGTCATCATCATCACGATCATCATCAGCCCTGTAGTCCAGTGTAAAGCATTAATTACCAATTTTTGTGCGCTGTAGTATTCTGTGATTTGCGCTTTGGCACTTCACTCGAAAATAGAATGGAAAAACTGATTAACATTTGGCGTCCAAGCCAACTGCTTACTAATGAGCACTGAGCACATGACAGGAGTCATGCCACAGTATGGGTGTGGTACAGCCAAACGCCATTCATATTTTGCTTGTAATTCATTTAAATGAAATGCACTCAACTGCAGTTAATGCGCTGCGCAGCTACTCGAGCGATTAGCGTAAAATGCGTCGTTAATTGGTTCTGCGAACTGGTTTGAGCTGTTGAGTGGACGCAGCTAC
The DNA here is from genome assembly GCA_020883565.1 of Drosophila pachea. Taxonomy (NCBI): domain Eukaryota; kingdom Metazoa; phylum Arthropoda; class Insecta; order Diptera; family Drosophilidae; genus Drosophila; species Drosophila pachea. The sequence continues at coordinate 5,638,727 of JABVZX010000297.1, forward strand.
TCTTGCCGCTTTTCGAGTAGTCGAGGGATTAGAATTTCGTGGTCATTTCCAAAGTTTGCGAATCAGTGTGTTGCAAGCATTATGGCAACTGTTGCTTCGTGCTGAACTTGAACACCGAACTGTGGCATCTGTGGCAGCTCTGGCAGCTGTGGCAGCTTGACGCTAATCGCATTAATTGCTAAGTAGAAAAGTTAATGTGATTAGCTTGCGAAGGTTGAGGTTTGTAAATGCACTCGACTAAATGGCCATAGTCCTTTCACGTCGCGTATACTTGATATACGGGCAGTGCATTAATCAAATTTATTAATAAATTAACAGGTAGAATTTCTTCGTCTGAGCGTAGAGCTCGACTTGCTGCAGGCCTTCTGCATGGCTGCCCCTGGCACTTGTAATACATATCTCAATTAATTATTTCCGTGCAGTTAATGAGTACCTTGGCAGCTGCAATAACATCTGCTCCTGGTGCTACTGTTGCGTCCATGTCCCAATGATATTGCCAGCCACATTATAATTACACATTACACATTGGCGCACCGAGCCGCGAGAATGACTACAAAGCTAGCATTTTGTGACCAGTAGAAGAGGAGAGAGAGAACAACAACGAGTGCATACTCAGTGTTCTGAAGTAAAGTTTCCGGCAATAGTACTTATATTTCTTCCCTTCATAATTTTTGGGTGCTTTCAAGCGTTATTCCAAGCGGATATAGAATTTGCGGCTTTTTTTCCGGTAACTTCATAATAATTCCCACGTCCACCTGCTTAATAAGCATATGTCCAATCATCTTTTTTGACCTCGAATATAAAGCTGATTAGCTGGAATTTTCTGATTGATTTACTGCATAAAATTTAATTACCTTTGAGGTAAACAAATTCTTTGAAATGAAATTTTAATAAAATGTTTAATCAAATATTTACCATTATTACATATCTATTAATTAATATCCGGTAGGCAAACTAAATAACAATGCTGGTAAATATTACTCATTAGATGTTGCCTTTCCATATTCCATATTTCAGTTAAACCGTTCTTCTTCTTTTTACTCTTGACTGACGCTTTGGACAAATAAACAGCTGTATTTGATATCTGAACAAATACAAGTTTGTTTAATATTTATTGTAACAAAGGACTTTTCGTATAATTATTCAGTACGGTAATTAGTAGCGACATTGCCAGCGGCATACTAATTAAAATGAATTCATCAGAGGAGCCATTTGATAAACCGCAGTTACATTTAGGTTTGCATTTGGAGAATAAAAAAATGTGCTGCTGCGCTGCTCATGTGGCGTATGCTCAATTTGAGCATTGAGTTTGACTACTTAATTACAATTCATTTATATTTCCATTTTTGTGACTTTCATTCGGTTGCGTTCGAGGCCCGCCCATGGCAAATAGTTTCTGGGCGGCTTTAAAAACTTCCACCGCCTGTTTGTTTGCATTGGTAATGAGTTTACTTTTGGCTGTAAGTTGCGCAAACAGACCACCGAATCACCGCCGGCAAGGGGGCCGACTGCATGCATGTGCTCAAAGCTAAGCTTTAGACGGGCAAAAAACTTGTGCATTAAACTTTCGTTTTATTGTAAACTTCTGTCAACAAATTCTTTCTGCCCGCAAACATTTTACTGGCCGTGTGTGTGTGTGTGTGTATGTGTGCGTGTAGGCGGGTCATGGGGCAGTTGTGCATATGCCGCATGTTTTTAGTTCTGTCGGTTATTTCGGCAAATGGCTTTGCCTCAACTTTTGATAAATATACAATTTTTAATTAGTATGAATAAATATGTATATAGAAAAAGCCAGCGCAAATAAACGCCAAGTCTGGCTCGAAATTTCAACAGTTCTTTATTCAGAGCTCAGCACTAATGTTTTAGGCATGTGTCGGCGTTTTTTTTTATAGCTCTTGAAAATACGCTCGAGCACGATCATAAATCACAGGTGCAAGTCAACAATTGTTAGAGCCATTGTTGCCTTATCAAAAGGCCTGCAAACGTTGTGGTTTTAGCACCCGGAAAAAGCAAAAAAGAAAAAAAACCGAAAATCAACATGAGCTGGCAGCTTTGATATGCATCTTCACATAAATTACGAACTCGGGCATTTCGCTTGTTGACCGAGAGAACAGGCAAAATACTAAAAAGTGAAAAAAAACATGTGCCAAGTGAAAATCAAATCAATTCATTAGCAAAGCTAATAAAATTAGCTTCAAGTATGTATAGGAATGGCCATAAGTATATTAGTTTGCGACTTCTGTTGCACTGTCAGGCAGCACACACCTATTCGGGGAATTCACAAAGGACTTCAAACAGCTACGGGCCCTTAATGCAGTCCCAAGAGCGTGGGGGACCAAGTCCGTTTGCTATAAAAACAAAATCCGCAACTAAGTAGCGGTGCTTATGACATAATGGCTGCCAGGCATAGTGGTACGAAACGCAAATGACCTGAACGTTAAAATGATCAATATGCTTGCCAACAGCTTTATAGTATAACAAATATTACCAAATATTTTTACATAATAATCCTAATTGAAGATAAAAATTGCTTTTCTTATAAAATTGTTGATACATTGTTTGAGTTGGTGACCATTTTTGTACATTTTGATCTCCTTGACAGCGCCACGTGCCAAGCTTCGGACCGCGTCCCACAGTCTATTTGCCAGATTATTATTTTCCTTGCTTGTATTTGGCCACGTTAATGGTCGTCCGTTATGTTGTCGTATGTGTGTTGGCAACATTTTAGGTAAATTAAAAAATAACATTAATTTACACTTTCGGAAGAGAGTTCCATGCGGTTGTCGAGAGGAATGTAACACCGCACAACATGCAGAACCAGGAATCTGACATCATCATTATAAGGGTATTCATTTTTTGGATTGCCAGAAAGAATGTTCACTTTTTTTGTGTACTGCTGCTTCCTGTTGTATTTTCTTATGTTGATTTAATTTAACAAAATGAAAACAATTTGAAAGTTTAGCAAAGAACCTAATAGAAGCATCGTAGGGGCTGCCAGTATGCGATAATATCTTTAAACGCTTTGCCGTTGCGCCGGACTTGCTTTGGCCGAGTGGCAATAAGTCAGATATGTGAGTGTTATAAGCCAAGGCGTGTGTTACATTGACACGCACACCCGCACACCCGCACACCCACTCACACACACCCAACCTATGATACATATCATTAGCAAGGAAGATTGTTGACAATGGCCCCTGGCGTTGATGTCCTGTAAAACCTTCAGACTTCAAACCCGTTCGTCGTGCTGGCAGTGACAAAGCAAATGTCAAATTAATTTGATGCTTTACTTACACATGAACACCTTTCGGCCAGATGTGCCGCCCCTTTCAACAATGCGACGGATGCCGCTCTGTTGGCTACATCAAAGGGCTGGCTATACCCAAAGGGGGCTCTTCTCTG
>JABVZX010000297.1:5647482-5661292 GCA_020883565.1 Drosophila pachea
CCACGGCAAACTTTTGAGCGCACATTAATTAGAAGCTGCCATGCTTGGCAGACACGCGCCCAGTCGCCAAAAAGTTGCACCGAAAAGTGCAACATGTACGCACCGAGTTTTTGGGTTTGAGCTGCTTCCGAATTTGAGTTTTCATATTCTCTATGGGGTATACCAATGGGCCATTTAGAGCGGGCATGTGGACTTCGTATGCGGCTTTTTGCAAAAGGCATTAAAATTTCTAAAGTATTCAAACTTCTCAATCGTTACCATATATCTTTATTGATAGCATCTCTCGGCGCAGAAAGGTCTTTGGAAGCCTTGAGAGTTTCTTGGCTTTTCCGTAATCGATATACGTCGATGCACTTGCCAAGCAGATGGAGTATGCTTTTCAGCATATCTGCGTGGGTAGCCCAATTCCGGGGTATCTTTCAGTCGTAGACTTCCGCGATATCTTAGCGGCCCCTTTATTCTCAACGCTTACGGCAGACGTTCGGCTAGATGCTTTTAATTAAGGCACCCGACAGCGTCATGGCCCATGCGTTTGCCCAGCCAGGCAGCGAGGAGAGTTCTGGAACAGTATGCGGTGAGGGGTAGCCGTTAGTTGTATTATGCTGGTAGAGCACCAAGGCGCTCAACAAGGTGTTAACATTTTAAAGTTGCCTTTAATTTTGTTAAGAGCCTCGGTAAACATATGCCCGCAGAGGAAGGTGGAACGCGGGCAAGCGGCAAGCGGGAGGGGTGTCAGGTGGCAGAACTGTTATAAATAACACAATCTTCATGCACGTAACTCAAATGCCAACTAATGGTCGTTGGCTGAGCGTGAGCAGGCAGAGAGACTGATGGGGGCGTGGCAGTGGCGCCGCGTCGCGTCTCATTTAGCGCACGTATCCAAATAATGACCCAAAATGATGGCGTTTAATTCAAATGAAGCGTCTGCTCTGATGACCAATGTGGTGTTATTATAAAAAAAAAAAACACATGTACCCTGAGAGCAGCAATTAAGTCGGCAGCGAAATACCCAGTCTCACGCCTAATGCTAGATGATTATCGCTCTGAAATAAAAATTTGAAAAAATTTAAAAGAAATTCTTATTCCTGGACTTGGGGATATATAAAAGTGCTAGGTACTCATCTCTGATCAAAATATGAAATTGTTATCGCTGTGCATTGCCTATTGTCTGTTCGAATTCCAGGGTATATGAAAGTGCGTGCGTTTTGTAAATAAAATAAAATGAAATGTTTTATCAACGTGCCAAGCGCACTAAACAGACCGCATCCCGCGGCTCACCCAACGCCTGAGTGATGGTCCCTTGACCACGTGAATGCTGCGGCATGGAGCGGAGCTTGTTCGGGCTGCAGCTCACTTATTATCGCCAGCCGACCCACCACCACCTCCAGCACCCATCACGTGATATTTGTTGTTGTAATTGTTTTGTTGTTGTCGTAAATGCGAAGATAGATTGCAATTGCTACAGGCCATTACCAATGGAAATTGCGTATACGAGAACAAATACGAATGCGAAGTATAAATGCAGAGCATTCGCAGTGGACAACGGACTGTGGACAGGGAGACTTGGTTGAGGTAATAGGAGACAGGGCACAGTGGATAGCAGGCAGAAGGGGACAGCAGTTGGCAGCACCCGCTACAAACTGCCTGTCATTAAATTAAAAATAAACGACAATATTTTATGCGCCTATAAATATGCAACGGAAAGTGAGCAGCTGCTCACTTCTTGTTGCTGCTGCCGCCGCCGCTGCTGTAGCTTTTTGTTATTGTAGTTGCTTGAATTGTTGTTTTATGCCTTCTTTATGTATATAAGCAGCGTTCGAGTTAAAGTTGCTGCCAAGTTTAGACACAGGTGTGACCATAGCCGAGATTGACTAGCCAAATGAAAAATGGTTGCGTTTAAGCCTCTATTCGGCAGCTACTGCAAGCACCCGGAAGTAGCTTACGAGTGCATAAATAAAATGCAAAACCATAAATTGTCATGCGAAACGCTTCCATCCAACTTGAGCTTCACTGCGAAAACCATTTGAGGATGGCTACTTTCTAATCTCTTGACAATTAAATATTTATTTTATTGCCACTTCAAAACCGGCCCAATAAGATTGCAATGGCCCACAATTCAGCCATGGAGTGTGTCAAGATTTATGTTTTAATAGCATTGGGAGAGATTTATATTTTTTCTCTTCCTCCTTAATATGAAATATTCAGGGCCTTTGCCCTAAAAATGTATTTTCCATCGGCTTTATGTCCCATCTGTGTTTAAGAGAAATTAATTTTTCCGCTTTGCTTGCTATGTATCAAAATGTGTAGCGTTTATTATTCAAAAAAGGGGTAATAAAACTTTACAAATTTCATTTAGCAATTTTAACTAAGAACTTGAATGTAAATTTACAGTTTTCATTGACTACTCCAAAAGGTCTATATGTCTTCTTCTACTATATTAGATTACAGCATTTACAGATTACATTACAGTTATGATACATATGAGGCACGTCTAGCTTCTAAATCTTTCTTCTCGGCGGCGATCTCTAGTTTGGCATCCGCAAAGTCGCTCCCCGTCTCGCTTCTGTCGTCGTTGTCGTTCCAGGGCTGTGTCTCCGCAGTGCCCCAGATGAGATAGATGACATTGCCGGCAAATAAGACTGCAGCTGCAATAGTAAAGACAAGCTGCCACTCGCTGCGCTCTGTCGGATGCCGGACCAGCACGCCCACAACCAACGGCGTGAGCATTGCCACCAGATTTGTGAAGGTGCTCAGGATGCCAGCCAATATGCTGGCATGCACCGGTGATAGATCAATAGTATTCAATTCGCTGCCAATGGTCGCTGCACTGCTAACACCCACGCTGAGAGTGACCAGAGCCAGAGCCAACGGCTTCTGTGTAGCATCGACAAATCCGAGCGCCAACATGATGGCTGCTGGGGTCCACAGGGCAATGCTGTTGTACGTCTTGCGCAGCGCTGTCAGACTTAGACAGCGTCGCTGGAGCAGCACATCCGCAATGATCAGATAGACATAGCACATGGCCCACATCAGTAGAAAGGGCAGTGCTGAGAAGAACGCATTGCTGTGCATGTCCAGGGCGAGAACACTGTTCAGATAGGACGGCAGCTCCGCCTGCATGGTAGCTAGGCCCCATGTATCGGCGCAGCGGGCGCAGAGCAGAGCGTAGAACGGCGCAGATGTGAATATGCCGAGCCATGGTATCGCGAGTTTTCGCTCTCGCCTCAAGCTACGCTGCAGGTCGCCAACAATGTAGCGCTGCTCCGCCCGGCCAATGCAGCTCGCCTCGCTTGCCCGATTGGCGCCCAGTAGTAACCACAGCAGGCACCACACCAGGCCGAGGGCAGCCGAGGTATAGCTGATACCTGGCCAGCCCCAGTAGGAACTAGCCAACATGCCTGCCGCATACATAGCGAAGACATTGCCGCTGTCGAATCCTGTATAGGCGAAAGCGCCCAGGCGCGTGCGCTCCACCGCTGGCGCCCAGTTGGCCAGGTGTTGGTGTATGCATGGCAGTGTCAGGCCCTGGCACAGGCCTTGCAACAGTCGTATACTGCAATAGGCACGCCAACCGGCCACATAAATTCCATGTGGCGTCACGGCACTCAATAGCGACGAGCCAAAGGTGCCCCAAAAGAGTACGGACTTGGCCCCGAAGCGCTTGCACAGATAGCCGCCGGCAAACTGGGTCACCGCTGACCCCCAATAGAAGCTGGACAGTACATAGGATTTTTCCGGTTCCGTCCAGCTGTAGTACTGCAAGGTTGAGATTTGTCAGTTGTTAGTTTTTAGTTGTTAGGCAGGGGGCGTGGCAGGCCTTGATTTTACTTACTGGCAACTCGTCATTAGCAGATGTGGCATTTGTCATGGCCACCACAGACACGCCCACATTGAACTGCAGGTTGGTGGTGACGACCAGGCCCAGAAATAACAGTAACGCCTGCAGATGACGCAATCCGAGGCGTGGCACTAAAATGCAAATTTCTCTGTGAGTAACACACACTCACAATTTTCCCCACTTTACCCCAGCATCGATCTCACCTTTTTCTAGCCCCACATCTGGTTCCGTCATGCTATTGGCAAAGCCTCGGCACTTTGCTATTTCTTGTTGTTCCTTTTCAGCCTCGACTTAGCCTTCCAGTTGTGATATGTCCAAAAACGAGGGCGAAAAGTTTTTTTACGGAAAGCCCTATTAACTTTTTTTGGTTTCAATGAACTAACTAAACAATGTATTTCGTGTTATCGCTAAAAATAAAACAAACAAAAAAAAAAAAACAAAATTTGTTTAAATTATGTTGAAATCGGAAAAACTTCTATGCATGGCTACATTTAATAGTGCTTTGTATTAACGAAATACTAGTTTTAGTTAGTTTAAATTTCATTAATTGTTCAACTTTTTTTTTTTAATTATTCTCTTTTAGAAAATATAAAAACAAAAACATAAACTTAATTTAGATGCAAATTCTTCCCTTTAAAGGGAACTTAAGATATACAACTATCATATTATATATCAGAACGATTCGTATCAAGCGTTATTTCAAATAAACAAATTTTACTGCTTCGGCTCCATTCACATACATATATATGCATTTTGCGTGAATTAGAAGAGGGAATTGAAAATTGAAACTTAGGTATGGAATCAGATGTGCCATAAAGTTTATTTCTTTATTTATTTTTGGCATTGTTGCTACGATAGCATATACATTTTTATATACATACATATCAAAGAACGCATACATACAAAGAACGGTTGTGCACAAAAATTTTGCCGAAAAATTCGAAAAGAAAAAACAAAATACAAATGCCTGAATATAGATGTATGTATGTAGCTATGTATCTGTAATGCTCACAACATACTTCTATGCCAACAACAAGCACACACATTCACACCCACTTACAAACACACAGGCACACAAATTTGCAACCCAAACTATGCATCTGTCTTTTTCACTCCATCTCCATCGCTTTTCGATTGTTGTTGCTTTACAATTGTGCTGATAGCTGTCAATACAATCGGATAACGTGCTCTACCTAAAGCCTTGCACTCTTGCTTTGTCTCTGTCCGTCTCTCTCTCTCTCTCTCTCTCTGTCTCTGCCCATGTGTGGGCGGCGTACTCTGATCTGGCGCTTACAGCCTACTAATGCCGTACGAAGCAACTGTAAAAACAGAATGCAATGCTACGGCTGCAGCATATTTTTGGGGCCCATGCAAATATTTGCACATTCGCATTTTTGTTTACATTTTAGTGCAAATTTTGCAAATTACTCGCTGCACAGTCTGGCAACCCCGGCCTATACGTGCACACCCCCACACGAGCAGCATATCATGCACATTGAACATTGTGTGTGTTAATTTTGTTGTTTTTTCTGTTGTACATTTAATTTAAGTAAATGCCTCGCAACCGCCGCACATTAGGACACAGACGTCGCTAAGGGGTGCCCGATAACCAGGGACCAGCAACAAAAATAGACGTAACCGTCTCAGTAAATGGATAAAAAGAAAGTTATCACATTTATTTTTTATATCGATTTGTCATTAGTTCAAATTTGTTCGATATCGCATTAACACACATACCGCTCAACACACATAGATTAACAAGCAGTTCCTACTTGTAGAGCCCCCTGTAAGACGCCACTGTGCGGTGCATTTTCATTAATGTCTAGCATTCTGCTCGGTTTTATTAAAAACAAATAGACAGACATACAACTGACACACTAACACCCACAACCACACACGCACCCAAAAGTATTGCAAGCAAATATCATTCAAATACATTTATACACTTGGTATTCTTTTAATTTTAATTATATCTGTCTGTTCATTGGGAGACTTGTACAAAGCTTTCATGTTGAAGCTACGACATTCGGAAAAACTATATTTACACATATTTTCGTGCGAAAAGGAATGAATATGATAATCATTGTACTGTTTTTGGCTGATCAATAATGAAAGAATAGGAAACCTTAGCTTAATGGTTTGCCAAACGTAATTTTATGAGGTGGACGGAAATATTTACCCGATATCCAATCGAACTGTAATATTTTGTATGGACACGATTATTCGGAATACGCCTTGCACACCGTAATCTATTAATATCAAAATTTTCTTCTACTTATTTTCGCTTTTATATGTTATATTTTTATCTTTTAAATATTGTTTAGCTTACAAGCGCATCGTTTTCGATTTGTTAGTGCTTTGTTCTACTCCGCTATGTTTACGCAAATAATATGCTTGGTACCGACCAACTTAAATCTCGCTAAATGCAGTATTTCCCACCGTCTGCTGCGTACTATTGGAAATGGAAAAATGTGGAGATCTAAAAATGAACAGAACAGGTAGCTGGTACACTTATATTGAAAAAAGGTTCGTCTTCTTCTGTGTGATATAATTCCTTTATAACGTTCCCTGTGTCTTATAATTATTACTATCATTCATGTGTTGTCCAAAATCTACATTTTTCTCTGTCAGCATATTTTGAAAATCAACGCTAGTGTAGCACAATGCTAAAAGCTGATAGCTACAGCACAACCATTATCAGCTGATCGATGACTGTTAATTAACAGTTCTTTAAAAGCAACAAGTCTAACGTTTAGTTCGATTTCGATAACAGAGAAATTGTACCGCGTAAAGAATTAAATAAATTATTTAATATACATGTTGTTGTTATTTAGTATAACTATAATAATTATGATTTGCAGTCAATCCTTTAATTTTTATATTTTCCCAATATAGAGTGATTTTACAATTTCCACAGTATAAGGTGAACTATCTCTATCGATTGTAACATTGCTGACAGTTAGACTTTAAAGTTAATTATTTTTTACAAGTTTTATGGTAATTAAGACAAAAGATAACTATCTATAATTATTTTTGGATGAATAAAATTCTAAATATAAATTATAGCATATGAAAATCTAATGTGATAAAAATTCATATTATTGCTCTCTTGTTTATCGCTGTTAATAACATTTCAAAAAATACCTATGTTATGAGTAACAAAATATTATATACTCGGAATTTCGCTCTCTTCAACGTATGATCCGGCGATTCTCTCATTTAATGTTAATGTTGTTGTACGTACACATGTTTGCGGACGGCGAAGCAAATTCAAATTTTTCGAGTTTTAATTTTTTGACGTAGTTTGTGCGAAATCAACGTGTATCAGTGCAATAAATGCAATTGAAATATATTTATGAAGGAAAACTTCCTCTGCGTGCAAAAGAAAATTTAAATAATTTTATTGTGGCGACAAAACGATCGCAAACGAAGACGCGCAAGCAAATAAACAAATTTGCGGCCGTCATCTCAACGTGTGTAAGTGTATGGTTGTGTTCGTTGCGTGTGTTTCAATTGTTTAAGCAAACAGCCATAGCTGCTGGGCAATTTTTTGTAATTATTTCATTACATTGACAAAAGTAACCAACAACAGCGATCAACAACAGCATCATAGTAACCATCGACCAAAATTTGAAGAAAACGAACAAATTGAAAAATAATGTGGGGTGAAATATGTCGTTAAATGACGCGAAAGTAAACCATTCCATTAAAAAATAGTAACATATGGAAAGAAAATCAGTTAAATTTGCTCTTAATGTCAATTTTGTATGAGAAATATTTCGTTGTCGGATCTTTTCGTTTTATTTTTTATGTCTTTTATTATATCCTTTTGTAATCCTTTTATAATAACGCGCGTGTTCTGAGTTGTACCCATCTGGTCACACTCATCGGTCGAAATCGGTGCGAACGGAGAAACAAAGTGGAGACGCGCGTATTTTAGCACCCTCATACTACCTCTTCCTCGTTTTGTGTTTGTAACATTTTTGGCATTCTTGTTGCATTCCACGTGTATTTCGTGTTTTGTTCCTGTCGTCGTGTTGTTTTGTAAGTGGGTGCTGTGGAGTGCAATTTGTTTAATCTTTCCATTTGTGGTTTAGTTACCAATACCTTTTCTCTCAATTTTCTAGTGATCAATTGTTAAATTTGAAACATTTTGCTTTATGAACGTGTAAAAAAAGTTAGTGTAAAAAAACACAAGAATCAAGCAAATGCGAATGCGTCTTCAATTTAACGGTATCGGAGAAAACAACTAGAACAACAACAATTTATTTCTACCCGCTGTTCTGTAAGTTCCTTATATCTTTATTTTAATTATAATTTTTTGCACTATTATTATGAACGACTTTCTTATTTGATTTTCTATTCTGATATCCTACATAATATCATATAACTTTGGCTTCTTGTACATAAAAATGACTACATACATACACAAAATTTCATGTTTTGTATATACACACGCGAACGTAATACCTGTTGCCTCTTGCTTTTGTCCATGTTCGTCAGTCTATCTCGCTTACTCGTGTTAGCGTATTTGAGCATTCATTGTCAACGGTTATTTCGTGATTGCGCTTTGTTGTCTTCATCTTACCTCTTGCCTCGATAGTTTTTGTTGTTGCAGCACGCAGTTGCGTTCCCTTGCAGGCTGACGCACAAGCATATGATATGCCTATTCCACCACCATTTCGTTACGGCTTAGCTTATTTTGCCTTGAATCAGTTCAGTTCATCTTTAATTGTATTTTGGCTTGGTTGAGCCCTTATTGGCAATGCTGCCTTCAGCAGCTGCAGTTGCTGCCGCATTGCTTACGACCATTTGGCGTTCTAGAAGCGCCTGTGCTCTTGGTCTCATTTGCTCAAATTCATGGTGAATGCTTCCCTTTTTCATAATTCTCCTGAGTTTTTCGTATATTTAGGTATTTGGATTTGATGACGTACTGCTACGCTCAATAATTATTTTGTGGTATTGGTTACTTTCGTGTTTATAATTATGGAATTATCAGGTTCGTTACCCATTGGAACATTGGGTAAAACTACTTTAAATTCTGTTCAGTGAGAGCTAACTTTTAACCTCTTTATTCGGTAATTCGTTATGTAATGTGAATAATGTGAGATGTTGATAAGGAGTGCTCATTTTATGTAATATGATTTCTAATATACGTACTAAGTGCACAATTTTTAGTGGTGTTAACCGTTTATTTCACAAATCGATATCAGCAGCAAAGCAGCTGTGTTCTACAGCTATAACAACAAGAGCGACAACAACTACTAGGACAATAACAAAAACAGAATTAACTACTCAGCGTCGCGTAATTTGCAAACAAAAGTCATTAAAATATCAAATTAGCGTCTGGCGTTGAGATTTAGTCAAGTTTCCCAATGATGATGTTGACGCCAGTTGTGCCTCGATGACTGTAAACTGAACGACTGACTGCAAAATAACGGGAAATGTGTGGACGAGTGTGTGCCTATACGTGTCTGTCTGGGCATTTAGGTAGAAAAATTGAAAGTAAACGTAGTGAGGCACCCGCATAAGCTCCATTTACTGATAACATATTATTTATATATACACATATAGTGTTTGCCCCTGTCTATACAAATTATGATTCATATTCATAGTTTATCGACCTAAAATGATGAGCTACAGACTTTGATTGGAACAGTTAATTGGTATTACCTCTACTCTGTTAACTAGCTCTAAGCAGGAATTTCGTTTCGCAAACATTGGGAATATATACACCGACTATCCGTTATATATGTACTTAAATATTAAATATTTTATTATTTTTTATATTGAACGGCTGAAGCTTGTTTTCGTCTTGAAAGGGTATCTATAATTCGAAATCTAATTGGTAATTCTTTTATCATTTCGAATTCCCCATCAGGTCACATAAAAATTTGTCGATAACAAAACTGATACAGTATAATTTCAGCTCTTTTATTTTGTCTAAGTCCGGTGCTGTAGAAAGAGAAAGAGAAGGAGAGGGATACAGATGAGAGAGAGAGAGAGAGCGAGAGCGAGAGAGAGAGAGAGGCAGCGACAACGGGGAAATTAGAGAAAGCGACAAAGAGGGAGTGAAAGACAGGAGGAAGTGAGAAAAAGTGGAAAAGAGATAGACACTGTCAGCGAGGGAGTGAAGAAAAGCGGTAAGGAGAGAGACAGAGAGGGAACGCGAACGAGAGACAAAGAGAGAGGGAGAGAGAGTGAGAGAGAGAGAGGCGAGAGGCGAGAAACAGCGTCTACGAGGGAGCGAGAGGAAGCAGTAAACAGAGAGGGAGATTGAGAGCGAGAGAGATTGTGAGCTAGAGAGAGGGCGAAGGCTAGAAAGAGTGATGGACGGAAAGAGTAGGGAACACACAGTCTGAACTGAAAACAAACAGCTCTGATTCACACTCGAGTTGAAGGAACTCATTGAACATGGGCGGCAATATGTATTTAAAGTAATGAGCAAATAATAATAGCGAAAAAACAACAAAAAAAAAAACAATTGCTTTAAACATATTGAAATCACTTAAAGCAGATTTATGTTAGCGACAAAAAATAATATTTAACTCCGTAAAACTCACAGCTGACTTATCCACACAACGATCTCCGTCAAAATGCGGCCACACATCTTTTCACTCCGTATTTGGCCACACTCGCAAAAGATAAAATGGTAGCCAAATAGTGTGTCCGATCAATAGATACCCTAACTTAACACAATCGTAAATTGAAAAAAAAAAATCAAGCTGAATTGTAAGTCCATGGCTGCTATTTGTCTGTCTGTCCATTTGTGGTTTAATTAAATTCTCATTGTGATTATACGCTGTATATTAAAATGGTATCTAGCTCTGCACAATATTTTTGCCTGAAATACGCTTGCGCGGCGGCACAACGCTCGTTTGACTTACCCCTCACAAGCTTAGCCGAACGAACGCGTTTAATAAATTATCAAGTTGAATGCCCAGTTTCGAAATTTGACCTTGGGAACAAATTTCAAATTTCGGGTCTCGGGGCTCTACCCTAAATGTGTGGTATGTGTGTGTGTGTGTGCGTGCGTGTGTGTATAACGTTTACTTGCGCTCTCGCGTAATTGTGTGTGTTTGTATCTTTCGATGGTTGGTTGCTTTTGCGTTTTCAAGTAGTTTCGTTGAGCTTCGATGCGTGGCGACTGTCGCCGAAAGTCTGTTACTCATGGCTTGGGAAGCGAAACTGAGGAACAAGTGTGTAAGTCTCGGGCTTCGCCTAATTAGCGCAACCATACAAATTAACTAACGCACATGCGTACATAACTACATACATAACTACAGAGATATACTCAAAGATTTAATCGAATCACGCTGTGTTGTGATTTTCGTTTCATATACTAATGATTAATGTGCCGGTAATTTTTTGAGAATACATATGCATACATATCTATTTCTCTCATTTTTGTTCAATTTCGTTGAAAAAAATTGCCCTTGCTTTCAGTAAGCACGCAATTGCAAACCGGTTAGGCCATCGACTTTAATGAGAATTCAGGAAAAGGAAAACTATTATGCAATGTATGTAACACACATACCTACACATATGGACCGCATATGCATTTCGTCGATTAGAATACCAATGTTGAGTGTTCCCAGGCTGCTTAACGTGGAAAGCACCACTCGCCTTTCAACAGATTCTATGTAAAAAGCCAAATTATTATTTGTCTTAACACTTCAGAACTAATCGAGAGTAATCCAATATAATTACAAATATGCTTTACCTAAGCGGGATTATGATAGTTAAAATTGATATTGTCATGCCTTTGGTTGAACAAATTTCAAACGTAAATAACTTATGGCTATTTTCGTCAAGTACTATGAGTGAATATGAAAACGCTTTAATTCCTTAAAAAACATCATAAAATATTTCCAAGACCTTTTGCTTAGAGAAAAATACTTCATTGATTTTGGATCTCAGTGTGTTTATTTTTGTTGGCTTCACGCAACAGTCGTTGAACATAAAAGCTAATCAGCTCGCACTTTTTGCTTTTTCAAAAATATAGTGAATAAAAAAAAAAATAAAAATAAACGCACACATGCAGCTCATCTGTCTGCATAAATATTTATTGATATTCGACATGATCGATCACTCAAAGAGAACGGCATATGGGGAAAAATGGGAAGGCGGTAGGTGTTAAATGCTCGGCGTTGATGATCCAATTTGTTGAGCTGTTGAAATATGCAAATGGATGTGTCCTGCTGATGATTTGGCCTGTCATATTATGAGAAATTTTGTGGCTGCCCACAACACACGGTGTCTGATGTCGTCGAGGAGGAAGAAGGGAAAAGTTCTCCCCGAAATAAACAGTCTTATTCAGGTCTTTCATGCTCACCTATCGATATCGCTGTGCGTTGCTTTTATCACGGCGCACGTAGATGTCAGTCATAAGCCCCTTGGTTTTAAAATATCACACGGCCTTTCTCTGTTCATGTGCTTCTGTATATGAGTGTGTGCGCGCTTATGTGGTTGATTGATAAGAAAGCGTAACGACAACTGTTTGGAAAACGCCGGCTGACTGCTTCCGATACTCTTGTTTATTCAGCCAAGCGTTCATAATTATGGCAATCTTAGATTTTGCTCAATTGATAACATATTTCTTAATAGAACAGATTTATGGCTTATTGTCTGGGGCCCCATTAGGAAGTGTATTTTTGGATCTACTTATATTTGAACCGTTTAAAAATGAATATAGCAGACATTGTATGAACGTTTTTTTTTTCTACAAAAATTTCACATAGAATCTCGTAATAGTGAGTCGTACTCTTCTGTGAAGGGTATTCCGGTTTCGCTAAGATCCTCAATTCTGGCTTTAGTTTATCAGGGCAAAATTGGGGTTGGCCAGCAGTCGCCAGATGAATGTGTAATTAGGGTGACTTTTGACGGGTTTCCCTGAACTTGGCCCCAGGATGAGATGTGGAAGGTGCTCATGATGCGACTCTGTTCAATTGCCCTAAACTTATTTCAGTACAGTGCAGAGTGTAGGATGGATTTCCTTAACGGATAAAAGTTTGATGTGCTTTTGGTTACTCTATATTTTCAAATGGACGACGTGTTATTATTATTTACAGATTAAATATAGAAAAAGCAAAAAATACTTTTTTTTACATAGTCCGCAGTTATTTAGTCAAATGGATTAAGGGATTATTTAATGCTCATTTATCACAAATAAAATATTACATTAATTACAATATTGTTACTGGCATGCTTTAACTGTTATCCAAATAGTATTTGTTTATATAAAAGAAAAACAATTTCATTTTTCCTATGCAAACAAAGGTAATAAAAAACTTCCCTTTAGATTTTCAATTTATGTATTTCTATATGTACAGTGTGTAGTCGTGTGTATCGACTGAGAACAACTGTTTCACACACTTTCAATGCACAATTTTGTTTATTCTTTCAACTGCAAACCATACAATAACTAAATTAAATCGATGATAATACGAAAAAAAAAATAATTTAAAGGAAACAAAAATATCATTTAATAAATATAAACTAAACACTCTGTGTCCCTACACACCCACACAAAACACACATCTATTTCCATTTGCATATGTATAGCTACATCAAATGCCACTAAATATATAAAAATAATGTATATAAATGTGAATATGTTCAAATATTTATTCTATTTTATGCGCTTGTTGTGCCATGAATTTTCTCCTTTATTTTCTTTCACACTAGTTCTTCCTGTTCTCCTCTTTTTCCTCTATACCTCACTCTAACTGCCTCAATTTTCACCACACTTTCTATTGCTATGCTTTCTGTTTTGAAATGTGTTCTAAATATTTATACAGCGATTTTATGTCATTTTCACATTAATGTATTGGTTCCATCTTTTGAATAGTATCTGCATATTTGTTGTGCCTTTTTGGATGCGATAAATGTGCATCCGCCTACGCCGTTGCAACAGATTTTGAAAACACACTTACACTATGACAGAACATTTTATATATTAAGTGAAAAATA
>JABVZX010000297.1:5834750-5850016 GCA_020883565.1 Drosophila pachea
GCAAACGCAAAGACACAGCCAGAACCAAAGCAAATTGCAAAAACTAAATCCAAAGCCAAAGTAAAAGTCATGCTACGTATACGCAATATTCACGCCTGCGCGGATAAAGAGCGTATCACATACACTGCATAGCGTAGTCGGCATCCAATTTATCCGACGCGCCGGATGTGCGCGGCTAATAACAAACTTCCGGAGAGGAAATATTCTTTTTCGTTTTTGGTTTTATTTTCCTTTTGATTTGTTTTTTTTGGGCATTGGACATTTGTCAAGAGAAACAAATTGAGTTAGCAGCTAGCAGCTAGAAGCAGTTGTGCTCCACGCGATTCAATCGAAATCAAAAATCGAAGTCCCCCGGATAGCGCTGCCATCATCGATATTCATGTGCACTATGCCATGATGGGTTGATGGGGATAAAAATAAAATATATAAATATATACCTAAGCACACATACACACAAAGACTCATTCACATTTGATGGCAATGTCGCCACGCAAATGTGTATTTTTATTCATGTTCTTTTGCTGGTGTGGGAGAGCTTTTATGGAGGGGCCAAAGGCCGAAATAGATGTTCGGCGGCCAAGTCCACAGCGGGAACTAGTTTTATGGATTCAATTTGTTGCGGGCTGTAGCCGATGTTGCCCTAAGCTGCTTAAAGCTCAAATTTTAGTCTTGTGCGCTAAATTAGGTTTTAAGTGCTTTCATTGCCAATTAATGCGGCAAGCATTCACCTTGGCAGCGAATTGCGGCTGGCGTAAAAAGGCAGCCGCAATAAACAGTAATAGCTAAGGCTGGCCCCTCGGCCAGAGCCGTCTACTTCCCTAACCTAGCAGCACCTTCCCTCAACCCACAGATATTACTTGCATTTCAAATGTAAGTGACAATGCTTGCGTACAATGAACCTTGACACAAATTACGGTCTTCAAGGTGTGCGTGTGTGTGTGCGTGCGTAGGATTGTAGGTGTGGGTGTATGTTTGCCTGCCACGGTTGAGGCACTCAAGACTCGGCACTAATTGATGGCCTGCATGGGTTCTCGGGCATAGCTTTTCGGGCATGGCTTTTCGGGAAGCACAAAAGTCTCGGACAGCCAAGCTGTGTGCACAGGGAACTTAGTTTCGGGCCACAACACAATTGTTTGTGGTGGAGCAAGGCCACAAAAAGAAGTAAATAAATAGCCGATCGGAATAGCAACAACAGCTAAATAAGACTTTCGCAAGTCTGGCCACTCTAAACTTTCAGACCAATCCGCAAAAGCCAAACACATTTCGTTTTTCTCTACTACAAAAGCTCTGCGCTGCTGAGAGCACGCCGGAGAAACGGGGAGAGCAACTCGAAACACAAATACGCACTGAGCAAAAGCGCAAATGTCGGCAAGAAGCAGAGACCGCACGCACACACACACAGACTTGCTCAATTCACAGCAAATGCAAAATACGTTAAAGTTAAAAATGTTGAAGCATACTTTCGTGCGCTGCAACCCACGGCTGCCCAAAACGTTGCGAAAATCCTGAGTAAGGCAAACAGCTTTTAACCACGCTCATGGCTAGCGAGGGGGGTTGATATGCCAAAATGCTGGGACAAAAGCCAGGGCAAGGCTGCTTAGCCCCCGCCGTCGCCCACAAACAGAATGAAAGCCACGACCTATCCACACAACAATCGTGTGTGGGCGTTATGGGGCTTGCAAAACACTTGGAGCTCTGTGTGTGTGTGTGTGTGGGTTGGGATGTTTACCTGAGAGTGGTGTAAGCCGCTTTTAGTACAGTCAAGAAACGTACCACTACCACCAGAAACAGCACGACATAAGATGGATGCTGCACTAGGTTGTGAGGTTAATTTTGTTTTGGCATTGCATTTGCTTCAGCTTGGCTCTCACATGCAGGCATGTGTACGCATGTGTGCTAGTAACTGCGTCTGTTTACCTTTGCACTCGACTGCTCCCAATACAAGCAGCGCTTATATGGGTGGCAGTGCTAGTTGATGGTCTTATTTTTTAAGCAAACATTAAATGCGTGAGTGCCAGGCCCAATAATCAGAGAACAAACATCCAATGGACATTCCAACATTCTTTTGGAGCCACTGAAAAACGTTCCGCAGCTTGATGGACCAACGGAAGCGCCATGCTGCGATGTCCTTCAGCACGTTATGCAAATATGTAGAAGTTTGCCAATCAATAAGCAAACTGTCGCTAGACATACCAGCTCAGCACCCGCAGGCCAGCAGTCCACTCGAACGACGGGCGGGATCGGATGCCTGACCGGAAATTATAAACACGTTCTCAAATGGAAAAAAGAAAAAATATTGAAAAGCTGCGACAGCGACAGCGACTGCCACTGCGACTGCGACTGTGACATGGCGTGTGCAATGACAGGCAAATATTTTACGTGCACAACCAACTAGCACCCAACCTGAAATGTGTGCGGCGGGAGAATATCTCTACCTCTAAGCTAGGAATTCACGAATGCACTGAGTGTATACCCAACATGCCTCATAATTCCAAGTTGGATCCTACTCAGGAAGTAAATTTAGTCCGGGATGCTTTTCGGCGAGGGTGTCGTGCGAGCGTGCGGGTGCCGAAAAAGTAGGACAAGTATAATATGTATTCTCAAATATATATCAAAGGTAATATCTATCTTTTTTCTTTGGGAGCGGTTCACGAAGATTACTTACAATTATCTGCTGATATCTATATAGAATGAAAGACAATATTTCAGGTACCGTAAAAGTATAGCTTGGGGAAGGCAACCCCTAACTCGATTTGGATAAATGCATGTTTTTTATGGTCCTTTTTGATGGCTGTAATCTGCTGTAATTTCTTAATTAATATTCACTTTACTGATGAAGAGGTGAATAGATTGCCAACACAATTCTATCTCAATTTGGCACATAATGCAGCCGAGCGCTTGTGGAGCACGAACAGGTGCAGCTGCTGGCCAACTCTCAACGATTGCTGTAAGTTTTCCCCCTTTTCATTCATTTTCAGTGACTTTCCTTTGCTTTTCGCTATTATCAAGTTTTCCGTTTCATTGCACCCATATTACACTAGATGCTGCAACAACACCTGCAAATGTCTAGCTAAACCTTAACGCTGAGTTCGCAGCAATTAAAATCTATCTCTCCTTCTCTCTTTTCTCCTATCGCTTTCTAGCTGAAGCCGTGTGGCCAATTAATAGTTTTTCAAACCAATTCGAGCGAAGAACTGAAGTAAATCACGCCAGCAATATGAAGGGGAATATGGACAACTCAATTTGGTTTGCTTCTGCTCTTCCATTAGGTTTCTCATAACTAAATTGTGAAACAAAGCCAAACGTTGAATGGAAAATCAACTATATTGTAGATCCAAATCGCACTGGAAAAACATGCACGATTTAATTAAACCTTAAATGAAACCTGACCCAGATCGCAGCGTCATATTTTATAAGGATTCTTTCAAATATATTTAAATTTCTGTGCCCGCTTCCCAACTTATACTTTTCAAGCTTTGCAATGATTTCCAGCTTCATTTGTAGCATTTTTGTGAATACGTTTTCCTATACAACGAATTGAACGTTAAAAAAGCTGAGAAATTGGAGCAGCGCCAACAACAAAAATGTTTCCCTTTGTTTGTCTTGGGCTAAACTTGGTTTCTTTGTGCTTGCAGCAGCCCCAACTGAGGCAATATTCTTATCTGCATTGAAGCAAACATTTTCCACTCACACTCTCGCACTAGCTCCTTCGCTCTGTCTCACTCAGCCGAAGCTCCCTCAATCGCTGCCTCTCT
This sequence comes from Drosophila pachea, assembly GCA_020883565.1. Lineage (NCBI taxonomy): Eukaryota > Metazoa > Arthropoda > Insecta > Diptera > Drosophilidae > Drosophila > Drosophila pachea. Next base: position 5,838,506 of record JABVZX010000297.1, read on the forward strand.
CTAGCTCGTTGTCAGTGTATCTCTGTGTTGTATTTCTAAGTAAGCAGCTCGAATGCACCAACTGTTGTTGGAAGAGCTCTAAAAATCAAAAGGAGCTTCTGCGGCTGCTGCTGCTACAGCTGCTGGCGTAGCCGCGTTACTCTTGCCTAAATGTCCGCTGCACTCAAGGAACAGCGAACTTACATTCAGATAGACAGAATGCCGCATTCTGCGGCATCTCGGAGCGCACACAGAACGCCAAAGCTTAAGCAACCAGCCAAGCGGCAAGTTGATAATTGTCTATAGCAACTATGGAGTGTTCTATACAGAAATTGTTTTCCATCAACTTCATCATCATCATCATCATCGTATCATAAAGCGTCAGGAATTTGTCAATGAATTGCACAGATCAGACTGCGGGCGGTGTTTCATAACTTTATTTTAGTGCTTCGGACAGTTGATAGACAGCAGAGAGCAATGCATTATGACTTTTAATCTATTTGTCGGGACCTATCATTCGTTTTAATTAAATGTACGAAATGCTCGCTTCAGTTCGCATCGTGTAAACTGCACATATTTCGGTTTGATATGCGAATATATCATAATAATTTACTGTATCCAACGAAACACAATGTAATGCAGAATCCAATAAATTCATCAAACGGAAAGGGAAGTAAAAAACGCCATTCGGAATCGTTGAAATCTATATTGGATGCTGGCAGGCGCTCGCCATGGAACGCGGCCTAGAGCCGCTATTGCCAAAAGGTGTCAGTTGCAGCAACAGCCAGGCAGCCGTTCCTCCTGTAGGTTATTGTAATTCAATATGCCGCCATGGTGCACAGCCTTCATTTTGCCTGTTGGCTGCCATTCAACGGCTGTCGTCACTCTGGCATTCGGCGAATCCAGCCACGTATGCCAATAGAAATGCCGGCGCATTTCACTTGAGTAACTTTAACTGTTTGCAGGAGGCATACCGAGCGTTGCTGCCGGTCGACGCTGTCAAAGTTCGACGTATTGCCTGCTGGCAATGTATTTCAATTAAAAATTGTTTAACAAATCAATTTGTGGGGCCCGACGTCAAACTTATTAACATCAAAACAACAACAAAACAAACAGAAGCAATAATAAGAAACTAAACGAAGGCTCGAGGGGCACATGAGCAAGAAGCGCTGCCGCTGCCACTGCCAAAGGAGCAGCAGCGAAGAAAATGCAATTTAAAAAAGCCCAGGCGCAGCAAATATGCCACAAGCGTAAATTCAATTACTTATTCGCCAGACTCCCAGGACGATCAACCCAACTATCGAATAAGGCAAGCGCCAAGCGACGAGCGCCAAGCGCCGAGAACTGAGCACCGGTCGCCGGGCGGGTGGGTGGCTAAATTAATTTATTTGTTAAAGTTTTTGACGGCAGCGCCAAGTCAAAGTTTATTCGCGTCATAAATGAAAATTTTAACAATAACAAAGAAAGAAACAAAACGAAACACTTGGAGCTTCGTAGCATATTGAATGCCCTGCAAAGTAGTGTGAGGCTCATGACTTTTACGTAATATTGTGACAGGTAAAATCTATTGTCAATTCTAAAAGTCAACGAGGAACAAGCCTTTATTCAGTCAATAAAGTCAGACAGCTGCAAATTGAAGAGCTGAGTACCTTAGCTCAAGTGAAAGTATAGCCAAATGCTAACAACAAATTTTTGTAAACTGCATCGGGGAGTCCATGCAACCAAGCTGCTTTATGGCATAGAGTATGGCAGCGTCGACTTAAATGCATTCTCCGCTGCGTCTTGTGGGAACCTTGCAAAGCCGGGACGCAACGCCTTTGACTTTGTTATTAAGTTTTGTTGGTTTTTACGGCCCGGCTCCCTTGCTTAAGTAGAAACGATTTGTGCTGCACTTTCAAGACGAGCTGCTACCGCCATCCCCTGCTACCTAGAGCTCTACAGATGCTCATAGTTCAGTGAAGCCACTGCAAACAATCCTTTGAGTTGAGCTGCTCGCAGGTTGATTAGAAACGAGAGCGAGATAACCAAAAGCATGAGCGAAAAGCTCTGTTAAGGTCATTAATTAGAAATAGTCGAAGTTGATGGAGAGTAACAAGTCTTGTCAGACGTATGCCCAATTTAATTTTCCGATTACCTTGCAAATGAGTTCTCGAATTAAAGTTCACTTGCGGGCAAGTCCATGTGAAAAATATGAAATTAAATCGAGCCAACCTCAATTAACTTGAAGCAGGAGCGGCGCAGTCTGCAAACATAATTAATCAACGCCAGCCGCAACCCCAAAATGTAAATCAGATTTCGCAATTAAGCGATATTGGAAGTCAAGTGAAGCGTTATGATATTCAATCCCATAATATCATGAGGAAAACTTTATATGTATTTATGTTCGTTTGGACTTACCTTTCTACGTCCACAACAAAGCATTCTTCGCACACGCGAATTTCCAGTAGCTGCTTTCAATCGAGTCAACTTCTTCTTCCACTGCATTTATGAGTGGGGATCCTTATGGGAAAGTGCGTCTTCTGCTGCTACAGTTGGGGCATTTGTGGCCCTGGCTGAATTCTCAACTCTCTTCCTCGATTGTACAAAAATTCATTAGCTTAGTATAAATTATACAAAATTCAAATTCTATTCATTCGTTGCTCGTATAATAGCTGCAAAGAGACAAAAAGAGAAAAAGAGATGCAAAGAGAGAGAGAGAGAGTAAGTATTTGAGGCACTCTGTTGAATTATGCTAAGATTGTTATCAAACTTCTCACAAAGTATTTACTGTCATCTAATTGTCAGCAACCAAACGCAATTTGCATGCTCTCCACTGACAGTGTTGAGCAACGTGCGAAAGTTAATGAAGCGCTGCCAGAAAGTGCTCGAGCGCTAGCAGCCAACAGGCTGACAGGCAGCTACACTTTGTAACACTTTACATCCCAGCCGTGCCCTGCCCTGCCCTGCCGTGCCCTGTTTTGCGTTGAGCTGTCGCTACCCTGGCATGTGTCATATGCATTTGCCTGACAGCCATTCGAACAGCCTTGGACAGTTGGACAAACGCCAGGCAGTGCAGCAACTTGTCATCCGCCAGGCACCAATATACATACATTCAAGTAACAAGCATGCAACCCACAACTCACACTCCCGCATCGAGTAACTGTCTGATTTCGCAGCTCCGATAATGCCCTGTTTGCGCAGCTCTCGAAGTTTTGTAATCAAATTGTGCGACAGGCTGCTACGTGGCCTGCAACTGTTGCACACTCGAGCCGCGATAAGAAATCTGCTTGAGATCGGGAAATCAGAGCCAAATTGAATATATTGACAATCAGCTAAATGCAATTTGGCTCACTCTCTGCTATCTTGACTGTAAAGACTCTAGCTGAGGTCCTTTTGAGATGTACAAATGTAAGCGCACAAACCACAAGTTTCCCTTGTTTGACTCTCAGCTGAAACCTATTTATAAAAATGTAATCTCAAAGCATACAAAAAAAATCAAGTACTCTGCCGATTACAAATGACTTTTGGACGACACTCTTGATTGTTTCAGCATGTTCGTTTATAGCTATCGTTGCCACTTGCTAGCCTTTATATGTAAATAACATGAATCTGCTTATTAAACTATGTTCTGGCGACTACAAGGACTCCATATTCATGTTGTTCTTACAACATCCGCTCATCCGGACAAGTCCAATCTTCGGGTCCACAATGTGCCTTTGGCTGGCAGCTGCAATGTATGTTGATATGATTTTTAATTAAAAAGCATTTCTTTCTGCCTGGCCGAAGCTCAGCAAAGAGGAGCAGAGAGACGGGTGGTCCGCACGGGTTGATAGATTTTAGCACAGCAATGTGATTATTATGTTTTTAGGGCTTAGCGCTGCAAATTCCCCAGAAACGCACATACACACCCTTAAGCAGGAGCTTAGGCGGACGGAGGAAAAGTACCGATTGGATTTTTGCATATGATTTTGTCAAAAGGGATGCAACCGCAATGCCAAGTGCAGTAGCGGCTACCGCAAAGGCAAATCAGCGCCCAGGAATTTTTAATTAAGTACTAGCCAACAGCTAAGACTTGGCCACTTTTCTGATGATGCCGGCTGCCAGCCGCGTCGTCATCGTCGTCGTCACCGTCATCATGGCGGACACGTACTATGAACTGGGCCAATGAAGTTCTGCGGCTGGCACTTAGCTCACGACTCCAACTGAGATTATGTTCCCATAAAACAGTTTGAACGGAGTGTGTAGGTTCTCAAGCCACCTCCATTTACTCCATTGCGCCTTTGTAGTATGCAATGAAAAATGTTTCAATCGTGCCGAGGACATTTAAATGCGCTGCTCGTATGCCACAGCTAAGGCCATGAGTGTCTATGTAGCTCCCAAAGCTATATGCTTTATCTGCCAGTGTGTGTATATGTAAGTCCAGCTGCGGCATGACAACTGACTGCTGGGCGGTGGGCGATGCAACTACAGCATTATTCAATGACTTTCAGCTGCGCCCGTTGGTATGCAACGTTTTTGTTCATAATTTGTAGACAAGCCCTGACAGGCGCTACATCTCTGTCTCTCTTGCTCTCTTTTTGTAAGCATGTCTATCTGTGCTAGTGTGTAGGGAGGGGGGAGATAATAGCTAGCAACGGAATGCAAATGGAACTACACGATACTTTGTGTCAAAGCAACAGCAACATGGCGACAAAGTGCTGCAATCAGCCAAGAAAAATGTCTCTGGGTGATGTTGCACTTCAGCTCATTCACAATAACACCAACTACCACATTATTACTGCAACCGTTTGACAGACAGACATTCACAGTTTCGTGCACGCATGCCTAAAAATTACTTAATGACCTCATAAATTCCGCCAACTACGTTTCTGCCTTTCCCCCACGTCTGCGTACACATGATTATGGGTGTGTTTGTGTGATAAAGCGCGGCCCACGTCAACCGCGGCACCACCAGAATAACATTTATCAAACAATGAAATACTGCAACTTTTCATTGGAAATCTGTGCCTAGAACTAACGATGAAAGCGTAGAAATCGCTACGATATGTAAAATATGCTTTGAACCGACAACAAATATGCAGAGACCTCTTTCCATGGCAAACTTCACTATATCGTTTGATTGCTCCAACTCCTTGCACAACGGAAGTTATCTCACTGCAACACGGCCATAAATTAGCACCACTCTAAGTGCAATTGGCATTCGTCCCATCGAGGAGGAGGCCCTCGCAAACCCATCACATACGCCCCATTAACTGGCACTGCAAATATGACTGCAACAAACGCGCACTCACGCATACACAGAGACATACTCACACACCAGAGAGTGGTCATAGAGAATTATCACCTTGCAAACGAAATTCGGTAGCGTGCAACCACAGCAACTAGCCTAATTGGTGTGGAGAATTGAGTTGCGGAGCCACTCGAGCCACTGGCCAAACTAATTTCGGGCAGTTTTTCCCAGAATACTGAGATTGATGCAATTGTATACCGTACGTCTGTGAGCTATGTGAGTCTAAACGATATAGACAAAAAAAACGAAACAAAAAATTAAAAGAGCAGAGAAATGTTCTTTCTAAAGAAAACATTAAAATATGAATTTCAGATTTTAAAAAGATGTATTCACCTCGTCGTTCTTTTCAGGACAGTTCAAGTTTCTATAATACTTTGCAAGCTGTTTCCAAATATTCTTTCATTTAGAAATCTATACTAATTCCGATCAGGAACTAGAATTTTCGTCCAGCAGGTGAAAGATCTGTCTCTGCTTATCTCTTAACAATAATACCCGCCTAAAACAAAGACTAGACAAATGTTTCAGCCTCAAACCCTGCATTCCGACTGTTACAACTACCTGCCAATCCCGTCAAGTTTTCCCTGTGCCAATTGGCTGGCTGACCCTGGAGTTCTGCAACTCCTATCTTTACAAGCATCTCAATCTGTTAACCGGGTGATCTCTTTTTACTCAAACCTAAGTCATAATCGACATTAAGTCCACGATGATCGGCTCCTAAGATAGCTGCGAGATAATCTAAGCCTTCGATGCAAATAAGACAATAAGGAACCTCTTCCTCATAAAATGAAATAAACAACAATATCTCGAATGTCCTATAGAATTCGTAGATTTTGGCTTGGCAATTAGAATGAATTGCAATAATAATAATATTTGTTTGAATTGAAACTGTTTGAAATTTCCCATAACATTTGAAATCAGAACTTGGACCTTAATCCCGTCAACGATAATGTTTTCTCATTATATTGAAATAATGTTGTGCGCTTCTGTTCTGAAATTGGAACAAAGCTCTCAACTCTCTATGCACTGCCTGGAATCTCGTTGGGTGGCATTGGCAGCCATATGAAATGGAATGAGGTCGAGCGCAAAGCACTAGAGATTTATACACACATATATGTTTTGTTGTTGGTTAATATCATAGCTAAAATTCTTCTTCCTATTAATGCTGGTTCCCCACCCTTAATGAAAATGGAATATAGCCATAAACTGCATAGATTAAAGATTTTAAATCGCCATTTTTGTTAGCTATTACCAGCTTGACATATGATAGTTTTGTAGTATAACAGAATAACAAATGACATTATGACAGTATATCTGTATTGCAGAATTATAATATTACAGTATTACAGTCATGACTGTATATCGGAAAAAAAACATAGCCGTTAAATTGTTAAATTGTCCATCATTGATTGATCTGAGTGAGGCTTATAGATATAAAACCTATTCAATACAGATCAATCGCAGTTCATGGTCCTAATAGAAATGGCTCGGTAAAATCTATACAGAGTTGGCCCTATCAAATGGTGGACTCACCTAAACTGCGATGACTGGCTGATGTTTGAGATCTGGCGTAAAGCTGTATTCACCTAAATTACAAACAGCAGCAACAACAACAACAACAACGAGGGCAGCGTGTTTGGGGTTGCCGGCGGTTGGCAGCGTTAAATGCAGGTGCAGAAGGCGAGGCAATCGGTATGTTGCAAATGCTATTGCAGATGCAATTGATGTTGCCGTGGCAGTTGCTGCTGTTGCAGGTATGGGCGTTAATGACAAATTGCTGTTTCGGTGGCCAGTGGCACTTGGATGCATCCTTTGATCCTTTGCATTTTTAACATTGTTCGTTCGCTCGTTTCCGTTTCACATCTTGCTCATTGCTGATTTTGCCGCTGCGACTGCGACGCTGCTGCATTTTTTGCGTAACTTCTGAGGTTTTTTTGCATTCGCACATTTCACAGTCAATTCCATCATTATTTTACGGCCGGGGCCTAACAAAAAACAACGTAATGTCACGCGATTCTACATAAAAATCCATTTAGTTAACCGATTTTTTCTTTAACTGCGTCTAATTGATTTTTGCCCGTGTATGTGTGACTGCATATATGAACCGTTCGTATATGTGTGTGTATGAGTGTGTTCGTTACTCTTCTATGTATGTACGCGAGATAATGTGTAAGTGGGAGCAGGCAACGGAATGCGTCCGAATGGCAGTGCGGAGCTTTTGCTTATGAGCCACGTTTTACTACGAGCGCAACGCTTTTGGCCTGAATATGCGAATTTCCTGCAATACTCCTACGTTAAAAGAGCACAGAGCACCACGCATATATACGTAGAAACGAGTATTTGTATGTGTGTACGAGAGTATTATGTGTTTGGTATGAATTTCAGTATAATAAAATATCCTCTTTGGGCAATGAGCGAGTCAGTGAGCGTATAAGCGGCGGCTCCCACTGCGCATGTCCTACAAAAATTTGGAGCAAGTTTCCGCTGCTGGCTATCTGAGGGCGAGAGCGAGCAAAGGCGATAACACTAACCACCCACCCCACGACTTTCCACCACCAACAGAGTCGCAACCGTTCAAAGTTCCTCACATTTAGTTTGTATGACTTTTTTCGCTATTTAATGCTGCTGGCTGTTTTTTTGTTTAGGGCACTTGTGGTAGTTGCATTTAACAAAGCTATTCGAATTAATTAACACGAGACCGGATTTTTAATTCATATTATACTAATATTTCTATTTATTATTCTCGATGATTGATTGATTGACAGATGAGCGGCAATGACTCACTGAACTGAACAAACGAACTGAGTCCCTGATTGTCGTTCGTTACAGCTTGCTTCGACTGTTTGTGTTATGTTAAGGGTTCGGTATCTACTTAACATAACATTGCGCCAAGCTGTTATTAACAGCTCTTTATTAGGTTCGCCTAACAATTTCAAATAGAATAATAAAAAAAAATTGCCAAAAACGAAAGCTTTAGTATGAATTAATTTTTTTTTCGTCTTTTTTCTTTAATATTAAGAGCTGCTTTAAGTTGTGCAGCATTAGCTCTCAGGAAGTCTAACAGAGACGATCAAAATAAAAGTGTTTTACATTATTCGATAACTTAAATAAAATCTAAATACAATTATGAAACGTGCATATCGTTTAAAATACGTTTACGTTATACTCATATAATAACACTTATGTTACTCCACACTTAAAATTAAAGTAAATAATATTAGAACTCTATAATATATTCTGACCGTTAGCGGTCTCTAGTTATTTGATCTGGCAACCCTTCAACCGGTGGGAAATTATTTCTCAAAAAATACCAACTTCACAGAGTTGATTGAGCAGTATTTACAGAGCATTTAGCTTTGATAACAGCTCAACACATTGTGTTTTGGTAGCTGTTGAAGAATATTGCAACCGGGGTAATTTCTTATATTTATATTAGTCTTTTAGTAAATTCACTTTATACTTTGGTCAGAGGTGAATAAGTTTAGTATTAATAGTATTAAAAAAAAAAAATAATCGTTAAGCTTAAAAAAGCATTTTCCTAAATAGTTTTACCTGCACTTCGGCACTTGACCTGGATTCATTTATGAACATGTTTTTGCATAACAGCATTTTATGCACTTTGGCTAGTAAGTACTTCGAAATCCCCAATATTGCGTCAACCTCACTATTTCCTCAACAGAGAATGCTGCAAATTTCGCTACGAACCAAGTGCGATTCAAAAGCCAGCAGGCAAAGACTGCTATACTAATGCTGAACATGGGCGGTCCACAGCACACAGACCAGGTGCACGACTACCTGTTGCGTATCATGACGGATCGTGATATGATACAGCTGCCAATACAGAGTCGGCTGGGCCCGTGGATTGCCAAGCGGCGCACGCCGGAAGTCCAAAAGAAATACAAAGAAATTGGTGGCGGATCGCCCATACTGAAGTGGACAGAGTTGCAAGGCAAGCTGATGTGCGAGAAATTGGACACATTGTCGCCAGAAACTGCCCCACACAAGCACTACGTCGGATTTCGCTATGTGAATCCACTGACGGAAAACACACTGGCTCAAATAGAGAGGTTTGTTCACACCATAATCAAAAACTACAGCTCTACAAATATTTATGCCTTCTTTTCTGTACAGTGACAAGCCCGAGCGAGTGGTACTTTTCTCACAGTATCCACAGTACAGTTGCGCCACTTCTGGTTCCAGCTTTAACTCAATATTTACACACTACCGCGAAAAGTAATTGCCATGACCATGTGAAAGAGTTGAACTCTTAATCAAGTTGCCAATTTTGCAGCACATTGCCCGCCAACATCAAATGGAGTATTATTGATCGATGGGGAACACATCCCCTTCTTATAAAAACCTTTGCACAACGCATTCGTGAAGAGCTGGCTAAGTTTGTGGAGACCAAGCGAAATGATGTGGTAATACTATTTACAGCGCACTCTCTTCCGCTCAAAGCCGTAAACAGAGGTGACCCCTATCCGTCTGAGATAGGTGCCAGCGTTCACATGGTAATGCAGGAGCTAGGTCAAAACAATCCATATAGTTTGGCCTGGCAGTCAAAAGTGGGCCCGTTACCCTGGCTGGCTCCAGCTACAGATGACGCTATTAAGGTTAGTACACCAATATGCTGTCACTATAACTAACACGATTTTCATTTCAGGGCTACGTAAAACAAGGACTGAAGAATTTCATACTTGTGCCTATCGCCTTTGTGAACGAGCACATTGAAACGCTGCACGAGCTAGACATTGAGTATTGCGACGAGCTGGCCAAGGAGGTGGGAGTTGAGGAAATACGCCGCGCTGCTGCCCCCAATGATCATCCGCTGTTTATAGATGCATTAAGCAGCATCGTAGCTGATCATTTGAAGTCACAGAAGTCGGTCAATCCAAAGTTTTTAATGCGTTGCCCAATGTGCACCAATAAGCGCTGTTATGAAAGCAAGAAATGGTATCAAGAACTTTGCACAATGTAAAATGTAACTGAATTTATATGAGATTCACGCAATGCATAGACTGACATGCATTACAAGTAACTTAGCTACAAGCTATAATTAGAATTTTCATCAAGATGTCAATCGGTTCATTTTTAAGCATTTCATTCAGTGGGTTCCAAGGGATAGGCTAGGCTATTGAGTTCGCGCTTTTAAGGCAATAAAAAGACAGCAAAGTAAAAACAATGCAAATGATATCTCCTTATCTTTTTCTATCGCGTTCTCTAAACGTGGAGCGCTCTCAACTTGCGTTGTTCTCCCATGTGTGTCGCTATACCATGTGCAGTTGACACTAGGTACATAAATAAATGCTCCATGTTACATCATCCGTTGATGTATGCCTTACAAACGCAATAAATTCGCGCTAGATAACTGTAACTGCATTTTATGCAGTAAAATAAAAATAATGTACACAGAAATATATATTGCAAATAACAATTGAACGCTATGTTTCAACGTCTGCATAAGCTTTGCCCATTTCTGACGTCACAATTTAATTTGCCCATTTGAATAGAACCTTGTACAAGTGTTACTTACCCAACCTTGTGGTTGGGTCAGTAAATTTTAATCAGCTGATTTGTAAGACAGTCAGATTTAAAATTCTTTATTTATGGTCTGCAAATTAATTTCTATTCTAATGGCCAATAGAGCTCATCCAGGCAGCACGCTCTCTGCCATTGCAATCATTCACCGTAATAATGCTCAATTTGTTACACTGACGTATTGCATAACGGGACAACTTCGAATGCATCGTTTATATCCCCGTGTCATCAATTCGCAACAACAATCGCAGAAGTTCACAGGGACCAGCAAAGACACTATAAGAGCACTAAAACTCAAGACAATGTATGGATAGGAACTGAATGCAGCACAGGATCGCTTTGGACTGTCAATCTGTTATAAATTGGAGGCGCGAGTACCAATTAAGCCACGCTTCAAATTGACTGGCAATTAAAGAAGCTTAATTATTTCGACCTGACATTGGCGGACCCGTACCATTGTTACACTAGTCACTGCTCCAGACTAACTGATGAAGCAGACCCGTCGCAATCTAATCTGAACATCGGCATATTGATCATAAATTAATTAGAAAATCTAACTATAATTCACGCCTGTTTACACACTGAAAGATGACTGGAGGCAACAATGTGGGCCAATCCGGCGCAGTCTACGCGGTGCTCTCAGTTGCAAACCACGCCAGGCCGGATCGCCACAGTTTCGACAGGTAAGTTAGTAATTTCGCCTGCCTTTGTTTTGTAAAAAACCTGTT
>JABVZX010000297.1:5850145-5866360 GCA_020883565.1 Drosophila pachea
ATATTGCAAGCTTCGCTTCAAACATAAGGTAAAGGTGATCTGATGCCATTTTGAAAGTCGCCCCAGATAAGTTTTGTTTATGCCAGCCGTCACTTTATGTTCGAATAAAACAAATCAGTTTTTATCAATTAATGCGAAATACGTGAGGAAATCCATGTGACGCTTATCCTACTTCTAATCAAAAGTGGAATGTCTGCACGTTTTCGTTAAATTAATTAATTGCACTGATTAGATGTGGGTAGTTTGTGGGGGTTAATTGAAACCTTATGCATATACATATATGTGTATTTCAGATATCTTGAGATCGTATTACAAATATGCAATATAAAATGATATTCGTATAATAAATTTCAATTTCTTGGCAGTTTTAAGTATCGAGCCATTTTTAAGATACTATAACATCAGATATAAGATTTTAGGAGTACTATATGCAACCCATTTACACGTAAATAAACATCTGGGTAGTCATGTTCAAGGGATAAATCTATATACACAAGATATATATGTATATGTATATTAACTTCAATGGCGACACTAATGTCTTCACAATGCCTGAATACTCTGTAGCTTTCAGAATTACAAGAAAACTGTTCTGTAATTGGTACACCTTTGTCACCACCTAAACATGTTCATTTCATCACCATTACTTATGCTTTGGGCATCCTAGGCTACAATGCATATGGAGCTTTATGGAAGAACATCTGTAATTTTGAAATCATTGTTGTTATCGCATTCTTATCTTAATCCATTGCACACCATTTACAGATGTGCCACAGACGAACCTAGTGAGCTTAAAGCGTTCGTTAGCTGGCAGTCCATCAGCGAGAAGATGGAGAATAAAACCAAAGGAATCTGGGAGAATCGGCGTCTGGCTGTTGACCTGTTGGCCATATTCTTCGGCATTGGCACGTGGTTGGGCGTAAATGGCACCTTCATACAACTGCCGCTCTTGGTGAATGAGGCACCTGAGGGTTGGAGTTTGCCATCGTATCTAAGTGTTATGGTGCAAATCGGCAATCTGGGACCGCTGTTGTACACTGTGTTTCAAAAGTACTCACCGTGGAAGCTCGACGATGGATGGGCTATACATGCAGTCCTCGCAATCGGCACAATGGCCTGCTTGTGTACCGCCTTCTTCTACAACCGAACCGCAATGGTAGCCGGCAGCGAGCACAGCCTAGCACTTCTCATATTAGCCATATTTTTGGCACTCAACGCATGCACGAGCTCGGTACTCTTCATGCCGTATATGGGACGCTTCAAGGAACAGTACATGATAACCTATTTCATCGGTGAGGGTCTCAGCGGCCTGCTGCCCAGTGTGACGGCTTTGGTGCAGGGAATTGGAGATGCTGGCGAATGTGTGCTGGTAAATACGACCGAGTCCGGCGAGCCAATCTACCAGAACGTGAAATCACCGCCACTGTTTGACACCAAGATATTCTTCCTAATATTGTTTGGGTTGATGGTGCTCAGCTACATAGGCTATGCCCTGCTCAATCATCTGCCATTGGCGAAGAGCGAATACGCCCAAGTAACTGTTGCCAAGGGCAACAAGTACGAATACGGGCAGGAAGAGAATCTACTGCAGGTTAAGAAGCTCAGCCGGGGACAATATATCGGCATGCTGTTGCTTATAGGTGCCATCTCCCTGTTTAGCAACGGCACTTTTCCTAGCATCCAATCTTATTCGAGCGCGCCGTATGGAACCCGCGCTTATCACCTGTCAGCAACGCTGAGCGTTATTGCCAATCCGTTGGCCTGTTTTTTGGCCATGTTCCTGCATTTTACATCGTTGCGTAATATCTATGTACTGTCGGCGTTATCCGCATTACTCACCAGTTATGTATTTACTACCGCTGTGCTGAGTCCGTATCCGCCACTCTACGATAAAACCATTGGCAATGTGTTAGTGGTAAGCTGGACGATCCGAAGCTTAATATGGACCCTGAAATGATTGCTCATTCTTCTTATTCCAGGTTGCTGCTTGGACAGTGCTCTACGGAGTAGTTAGCTACACGAAGCTGGGCATTACGGCAGTGATGCGTGCCCAGGGTGGACAATCTTTAGTCTGGGTGGGCGCCGTTACTCAATTGGGCTCGGTAATCGGCGCCGTCGGCATATTCTTTGCCATCAATTATACTCGTTTCTTCCAGAACGCCCAGGCAGCAGACAACGGGTGTTCAACAAACTGATTTTATTGTATCAAATCAATACAACTTAGATTTAGGTAGTGCAAATAGAGATTTTGATATGATTTTACGCATAAATGTAAGCATGTACGTTTATCTACTTATTCCGTATTATCAACAGTTTCAATTTGGTCAATTGTGCTATCGCCATCATTCTCGTCGCCGGAAGTAACGTGAGACGACGATACATCTGGATTTTCTAATGTTTCATTCACATCAACGACCTTCCCATAGCTCAAACAGCTAAAGCAATGAGTGAAGTTCTCCAGCATATTTTGACCCTTTACCGAAGCTTTATTGAATGCGTGAATCTTATCTCGCAGACTGCGATTGGCACTATTGCTGCCCATCAGCCTATGACTGTTTTGCGGTGATGTTTGGTCAGCATCGTCGCCATAGCAAGGTGTGGGGGAGAGCATAGCATTGAGCTCCTCAAATGACTCCTTTGCCCGTTTGAAGTACATCAGGCTGTCGAGCAGCAACTGGCTGTCGTGCAGGCGTCGAAAATCAGCAATTAACTCGCGTAGTTCCACTTCTTCCATTGAGCTCAAATTGCTGTCTCCAGCGGTCAAATTCTCAAATTCCATGATTAGCCGCTTGATTTTAGTAGGCGACTGATCAGATGCCGTTTGCGTCAATGCCAATGCTGTGGACACGTCCGTTATCTCCTTGATTATCTCTACCGAAGTTTGAATCATATCTGTGTGCTGCAGAGCAGTTTTTCTGAGGCGCTTGCGTAAATTCCTCAAGTAAACGCGTATATGCTGAGTATTCTCTATATCCACCGATAATGCTGTTGAAGTCAACATTATTACACATATAATAATCACATTAGTAAAGATTTCTTGTTATGTATCATCCTTACCGAGTGGATCTTTGTTGCACTCGTTGCTTTCCATTTAGTTATTTTATTTAACTTTCCCTACAAGAAATTTAATTCAAAAATGTTTTTCAATTACAAAAGATTTATACTCAGTTGTTGAACTGTTCACATTTTCTTATAAAAATCATAGCAACCAAGATCCAAATGTGTGCAAACTCTCAGGATCACAGATCACAGAATGGGAGGAAATATAATCCAAGGAAAATTCATGCTTATTATTGGACAAAATTAACTTTTTTTTCAATCACGTATATCGCATTTCACGTGTTCCCGGAAACCCTTATGGGCGCGTAGTGAAGTCAAACATTTGAGTAAAACTATAGTAACAAATTGAATTTCGATGCATCTGTAGAAATTGAATCGCTTGAAATGCGTTAACAGTTGCACTCGTGCGCCTGCTCAGCACGCGCACATCTCTATTTTCTATTCAGCTTGGCGAACAGCTGTTTCGAGGCTTCTCGTATGCTTTGTGTTTTCATTTTGATTAAAGCATATTCCGATGATTAAACCAGTCGAGAGTCGCAGCCGCAGTCGTCGTGAGAGAATCGCAGCGGGAGTTGTTCGTTGAAAAAGTCAATTGAAACGTCATTAGATGCAGAAAAAAGATATTAAGCAAAGAAAAGTAAGCAAAAAATATTATAAGCAAACTGAAAACGAGTCAAAAATAATTGACTTGCAAAAGCAAACGTCCAATTTGAAAACATTCGAGGGATTTTGCATAGAAGTTGAGAAACTTTTTACACCAACGCAGAAAATATAGAAGCGACGGCGACGTCAGCAGCGACGTCGGCGTCGACAAAATGTATACAACACTGTTGCAACGCAAGCGAATGTGAACCCGAACTACTATTGCTACTAGAGCGAGAGGGTCTCAATGCATTTGGAGCGCATTGCATGGATAATAGTGGAATCTGAACGAGCTTAAATCCTCGAAAAATTATCTGATAAACAGTTAACAATATGAGCTATATAAAAAGCGGAACGGCCGCCAGTCTTAATCTGGATCATGCGCTGAGCTCCAGGGAGCTGGGCCATCAGCGAAGCAATGTTGAGGCTGGCATATTCAGGCAGCGCCTGCATGCCGCCGAGAATCTATATCAGCGCGATCTGGTTGGCCATTATGGTTGTGTAAATGCGCTAGAGTTCAGTTTTGGTGGCGAGTATTTGGCCTCGGGTAAGTAGATACCTGTTGCACATCTCGAAAACTATTGACTACAATCAATCATGCCCATCCAGGTGGAGACGACAAACGTGTGCTGATTTGGAATGTGGACCATATCCTGGGCAACAGTGACCATGAAAAACCTAGCGTCATGTATGGAGAGCACGCCAGCAATATCTTTTGCCTTGGTTTTGATACGCTCAACAAATATGTCTTCTCGGGTGGCAATGATGACCTAGTCATACAACATGACATGGGCACGTAGGTGATGTCAGTGAGCATCTAAGATCACTTTTAATTCGTCTCGTCTCGTTCTCGGTAGCGGTAAAATTCTTAATTGTTTTTCACACGAAGGACCCATTTACGGTCTCAGCGTGGACCGCACCAGCTGTAGTCTGTTTAGCGTGGCCACTGAGCATGGTGAAATCCTTGCCTATGATTTGCGTGTGAGCAAAATTGAACCTATAACAGTGGCTAAGTTTCATACACCATTCAATGCGGTAGAGTTCCATCCATTAAATGGTTACTACTTGGCCACAGCCAATGCCAAGCGAGGCGCACAGCTGTGGGATCTGCGGCAGCATACACAGTGAGTTGATCTTGTATTATTGACGGAAAACAGTTTCTGACGATACTCTCTTGTAGGCCCTTATTCCAGTATAACTACATAGCAGAGTCGCCAAGCTGCATGAGCGTCCGCTTTAACTGCAATGGCAGTTTATTGCTCACCCTGCACCGCCGTTTGCCACCTATCTTATATACGCCAAACTCAACGGAGCCACTATGCTCTTTTTATCACGATGAGTACTTCAATTCCTGCACTATGAAAAGTTGCACATTTGCGGGGCCCCAGGACGAGCTGGTGGTATCCGGGTCAGACAACTTTAACATGTTCATGTGGCGACTAGAGGGAGTGGACTGTAAGTGTTATATGTGCTCTATACTGCGGGTTTCTATAACATTTTTCATGCAGTGGAAAAGAGGAATCAGTGGAGTGACACGGCACCTGTAATACTCAGCGGACATCGTTCCATAGTTAACCAGGTGCGCTATAATCGGCAACGTTGCTTGTTGGCTTCGTCAGGAGTGGAGAAGATAATCAAGGTGAGAGAGTAATCATTTTGGCATTCGTGTATGGATTGATAGAATATTTCATTATACAGTTTTGGAGTCCCTTCGCACAACAGGGATGGGATGGCGCACTGATGGAACCATCAGATACACCCCA
Source organism: Drosophila pachea (assembly GCA_020883565.1). Classification (NCBI taxonomy): domain Eukaryota; kingdom Metazoa; phylum Arthropoda; class Insecta; order Diptera; family Drosophilidae; genus Drosophila; species Drosophila pachea. The sequence continues at coordinate 5,855,611 of JABVZX010000297.1, forward strand.
TTGTACACGCACGCTTCATCGGAATGCCGCGGATCATGTTTCGCAAGACTTTAGCACGCGTAACATGGATGAGGACCAAGTAATGCTTGCCTTTTTCGACACTTTAGTGCAACGCGAGCTGGAGACATGGACTACTACGAGCAGCAATGCAAACGCCCTGGAACAGCATACACCAAGCGCTAGCGATAGCAGCTCGGATTCGTCGTCCAATAGTAGTGGAGGCAGCTCCGCATCCGAAGATCAGAGCGAAGTGGACACACCCAATGTCAGCGAGTTAAGCTGGCAAACACATCCTAACCGCATCTTTTATTTGATAGCAAAAAAGCGGAGAGCACTCCTCCAGTTGGCAGTAAAAGGTACCGGAGGTCAGCACAGGAATGTGGAGCAGCTGCTGGCACGGTTGCTTGGTGAGCAGCGGCAAGTTGCCACGCAGGCACGGATTAGCGAATGGTTAGAGGAAACACACCGACTATTTGGCGATGACGAGTTGCCCACCACATCGGCTGAAGCGGCTGCCCGAGAGCGCCTTCGTCGAGATTCCATCTCCCAAGGAAGTAGCCGCAGCCTACGCAAGCCGCCCGAGTCTCGAATGGGTAAGTGATTTCATCGTATTCAATCTTTATTTAAATAAGCATTCCAATAGCCAAACCAATGCAGCCAACACACAGCCAATTGCCAAGGCATAGAATGCGAGTTGCACATCTTTCAAAGTCAGCACCTTCCACTTTCCGACACCCAGTTCTGCCAAATACTCGGGATATTGATGTATATTCCACTTAGCGCGCTCCTTCATCTCGTTTATCCAATGCTCCAAAAGTCCCCCGGCCAGAATATGAAGCAGCACATGGTTTATGCTGTTAATGTAGGGCGATGGTTTGGGCAATACATAACCAATGTGATAAGTTTTCGGGCACTCTGGAATCTTGTGCACTTTGTGCGTCATAATATAGCGTCTGTCGTTGAGTTCGAGACTGGCGGCTCTTGTAACGCCGGCAAATCCGCCAATCTGGGCCACCATACTGATCAAACGATCCTCACCCTCACCGACTAGTAACATTTTTGCGTCAAGACGCTTATATACCGGCGAGTCGTGGCCATAAAACAGGTCGTCTTTGAATGCCGGATGCTTGATGTAAATGGCCATTTGTGAATCATCTAGCTCTGCCAACGTATTGGGATCGCGATAGTAGAGTGGTCGTATATAAGCTGTGGCAAGACTGGACTCTAGCAGTGCTCCAAAAATTACGCTCACTAGACACAGTGAGACTAGAAAAATCCGCTCCGAGCTGTATGGTGGAAATTTGCCAACATTGACCCGCACCCATACAATCCAGGTGTCAATGAAGATGCGCCAGGCGACAAAGACGTAGCGCTCTTCAGATAGTTTGTTCCTTTCAAGATTTTCAATGCCAAGAGCTACATTCAAGCAACGCAAACAAATCCAGATAAAAGCGCAAATTAATCCAACAAGCACAAAGCAAAGCCAGACGTCAACACGCACCGCAAATAGGGGCACTATTGACTGGGGTATGCGTTGGGCCTTCTGCACAAAGAGGCACAGATCATCCATGTAGACAGCACTGGTAAACTGGATACGCGTGCTTAGATAATCTTTAATAAAAAAGCCAGCAAAGATAACGTCTAATTCGTTTCGATGTGCTCGACCCACGCCGCCAATGTATGAGCCATTCGGCTGACGGCCGCTGGATGTAGAAGGGAAGGGGCACTGGAGTTGATGTTGACAATAATCTCACCCTAGGTACTCACCCGAAGAATTCGTCATCTGGCCATAAATAGTTGAGCGTGAAATTGAGATGTTTGGCAACAGTGTCGGCCGCTATGGCATCAGGTCCTGTGACTCGTAAGACTCGTTGCGTGGAGCCGTCTCCAAAAAGTGCGGAGTATACCGAGTCAAAAATATATGCCCGCAATGGGTAGCCATGTAAATTGGAGTAAATGCGGTCAAAGCTGTGAGCATCCTCGGCAAGCACGTCACGTTTCAAAAAGGGATTGTAGAGCAGAATTTGGCCTACTTCCAGCTGCACATAGTAGATGCGGTTGTGGCCAAGTTGCCGCCAGATTGCCTCCATGAATTCCAAAAGCTCTTCTCCATTCCAGACATTATTTTGCAAAGCTAGTATATAAAATCCTCCATGATTGATAAACAACCTCAGGTGGTTTTGCATAACCTGCAAACTCTCATAGATATAGAAATGATGCTGCACTGCATCGGGTATGATGTCTGCTTTCAAATCAGAGTTTAGCGCATGCGGAACTGTAGTTAATCTCACTGCACTTGCTTGCTGGGTCAGTAGAAACTGCACCAGACAGATATCCGCATCCCGAGAGCTACGTAAATGCAGCTCCACCGTGCTGCCAAATTGGCTGAGCATTGGTACAAAGACTTCAGTATAAATATCCATATGGCACTTGTACTGCCCCATAGCTAGAGTCGCTGCTGCCACTAGGATCAACATAATTAACTGTATGCTCACAGGCATAGTGCGTGCTACTGAACAGCTTAATAATTGGGAGCAATTGACCTGTGCTGCTGACCAACCCATAACTCACTGAGCAAACAATGGCTCGCTGACAGCTTGGTTGGCATATTTGTTTATCACCTGTCACTCAGATTCGATCAATCAATACATGCTGGCCAACAATAGACTGCTTTATATCCAAATAAAACCAAGACCACGCCTTCAATTATTGGCAAGTGTCAGGCTATTGTTTGCCGACGCAAAGACAATCTTCCATTTCGTGAGCTTTCGACTTTCGCATTACGTGCCGGAATAGTGGTTAAACAATTGTCTCAATTATCTCTGCAGTTGGCTCCCTGCAGGCCAATTTCGAGCAGCTCGAGCGCAAGCGAAAACTCATGAGGCTGCGTTTCGCCGCTATCAAACGACGGCGCAAAGTGAGACGTCCACGCCGCGGCAGACAGGAGAGCGAGAACACCAGGTCCAACGATGCTGATTGGCTAGAGGATGACGACGATAATGAACAGGAGGCCGTGCAAGAGAATAATGCCGATGTAAACAACAGCAACATAAGCAGTGATGACACATCGAATACATCAATGGAGGCCCAACTGTCGCAGGCTCCAAGCACCTCGAACTCCATTCAATTCGCGCTGGAATCAAACGAAGCCATCAACAGCCCGCCGGCGTCAACAAACAACAACAAGAAGCGGAATGGCATCCTTGCTGGAGTAATGTACTCAGAGGCAACCACGTCCTCCACGTCGTCTTCAAACCAGCCAAATATTTAAGCACACAATGCAATAGCTGGGGTTTCCATAAACTATCTTAAGTTGAAAATTCGGTCGTGAGTGTTATTCTTAAAGAAACATGCTAATTGAAAGAAGCAAAAAAGTTGAAAAGGTAAATTGAAGAGAATCAAAGAAAATAATTTACTTGGTTTTTTCGCTTTATTATTGATAAAAGGCTTACTAGCATATAACGTGATTAGCAATGCATTATATAACATGCACAGAAATTTTCTTAAATAAGTATGTGTAAGTCTGTGAATATCTCACAATGATTGTTTTATTGTTTTATAAGAAGCGCAAATGTTGGCATATCTTCGTTCATTAGTTTCTTGCCACGATTTGGAACAGTAAGCATTGGTAAATCATATACTTTTCGTTTGTTGATCTCAGGATAAAAAAATAAGCAAAGGAAATAGAAATACATCCACATTCTGCGTAAAGTTATTCATTTATTGGTACAGATGTAAGAGCAAAGAAATAATTTAAAAATTCGATTCACTGTTTTCACACCTTGAAAATAAAATAAAATAAGGGACTGTTCAATGAAAAATAAAAATTAACGACATAAAAGAAAACTGAAAACACAAAAATGATATTATAATATAGTAAATAAGTATGCTAACAAAAAAGAAGAAACGGATATTATAATATAGTAATTAAGTATGCTAAAATGCTAAACCATTAAGGTAAAAAATATCCGACTTGGAACATGTCGTCATGTAATCCATATGAATATATATACGTGTTTAAAAATCGACTAATTATCCATCAAAGATACAATACACACTACACTTACATATTTCGATATGTATACTGATAGAGACGATTAAAAACCTGACTTACATTCATCCGAAAAAAAGAAAAGAAGAACCATTTTCAAGGTTTTCGAGTAAACTGTTTATATTTTGGTTGAATGCTGAAATCGGTGAACTGTGTATGTGTGTGTTATATGTGTATGTCTACAATAATTTATGCATATGATTAATAATAAAGTCTAAAAAGTAATTAAATGCTACGTGATTCACATTTCAAAGAACAATTTTGTCTACAAAAAGGACAGCAGAGTGTGCATTACACTATGATGCGCGCCTGATTCACACTAAACTTAAAAATTCAATTTTCCTGATAGGCTAAAAAATACTGTAATTACCGTAAGCTGGCTCAATCCTAACGGACTAAATCTAATAAGTTAATGTACATGATATACTCTTTGAGCCTTATCCCACAAAATCCGCTTAACACACGATATGGGAATTCATATCACTGGGCTTGAAGGGCAGCAAAAGATCCTTGCACCGAGTCATAACAAAGCGTTCCAATTTGCAGCCAGCTCTGGAATGGAACAGAAAACAGCATTGTAGTGAAATCGTGTACGTCTGACATGTGGTCACTTACTTGTATATTTCATTGCCTTCCACATTGTAAAGATCGCAATTTTTAAAAACTAACTGTATATCGTTGAGCAGCTCCTCGTTTAATTGATACTCGCCCATGTTTAGTTTCGATTTAATTTTAGCAAGATCCATGGGCGTTTTAATTATCTTGTGGTAATCTGGTACTTCGGAGGTCAGAACCGGTCGCAGAAAAGGCCATGCAGCCTGATGTTTCATTGTCTGCTCCAGCAGATCGTATAGTGCGGCACTATTTAGGGGTAGATCGTCATTGGCGCGTCGACCCGAACGACGATTGTTATTGTTTGTACTCGTATTATTATTGTTGTTATTGGCCGAAGACTTATCCAGCGAAACACGTAACGAGTTTCGCGAGGGACGCGAACGCTTTGCCTGCGGCTCGTCATGATGTTCATCGTCGTCAGCATCATCATCAACTGTAAATATGACAAATGCTCATAACTCTATGCATATGGCTACAAATATTTTAGGCAAAACTACCATTACTGGGCCGACGTCGGGAACGCGTAGATTCGCTGCCTTTGCATTTCTTGCATACGTATTCTGTTCGCGGCTGTCGCTTTAACTTGACACACTCCAGATGATACCATTCCGAGCAACGAGAACAGCATACTTCGCAGCCATCATAGAAGCAAATTTGGCAAACCTTATCTCCTTCCTCACTATAGATAGACATATTATTACTTGATGCTTAATAACTATGTGAGCACTTACGTTTCCTCCTCTTCGGTATCGTCCTCTGCCACAGCACCATCTTCTTCCACTGAGGAATCATCTTCGGACTGATCGTTATTCATGAGCTTTTCTTCAATTTCTTTAGACTTTAGTCTTCTGCTGCTTCGACGTTGCACTGGTTGCGCCCTCGTGTTGCCATTAGCCATTGCAGATTTTGAAGATGTAACACTACCATCGTCAGCTGAGTCACTAAGCTGCGTTTCTTCCAGCTCTTCTTCATTTTCGTCAGCACCAGTTTCGTCATCGTCATCATTACTATGAGCAACCCCTTCATCGACATCTTCGTCCTCTTCATCCATAATGAACTTGCGCTTCTTGCGAGCACTGCGTTTCTTTTGATCGTGCTGCTTATCATCTGTAGAGTTGGTCAATCCCAGATTCTTTACACAAGTGTGGCAATACCAGTTGCCTTCCGGCACTGTACGCATCTTTGGTTTCATACAAAACATATGAGTGCCACCATTACACTGGTCACAGAGCAACATTTTCTCCGGATCAGTTCCACGGCGGCACACCTTGCAGAGCGACTTGGTTGTAGAATGCTTCCACAATATGGAGTCGTGCAGGACACTCAGATGTAAAAAGACCTGCGCATAGCTAGTGCTTTGCATCAGCGACAGTTCCCATTGCTGCAGCTTCAAATCGCAAAAGAACTTTTGTTGCTGTTCCTGGACGGGGTCTTGGTTGCGCTTCTTGGTAATGCCAAATGGCTCCTTTAGAAAACGACGACCAATTGCCTGTTCCACTTGTAGCAAGGCACTAGCCAGATTGTGTACTTGCGTGTGAAGTTTCTGGTCTTCTGCTACGGTTGAGTCACCGCTTTCGACAATATAATCGCCTGGATCTTTGAACTTGCCATATCTTCTCTTAGCATATTGGTTAAGCGCTTCCTCATCTTTATCATCATCGTCTTCATCAAAATTCTCGTAAGACTCATTATCCGATTCGGCATCTCCTGCATCACTGTGTGTGAGACCAGGTCCCCACTGCAGCTTACATTGAGGATCAAAGCTATCGGCCAGCAGTTGTTGACGCCACTTTTCCATATCCTTGACCTTCAGTCTGCCCAAATCACCGGTGTAAATATCAGACTCAAACTGTAAAATACAATCAACAAGATGCAAACGCAAAACTTCATTGATCTCCGTGCCTTCGGGCAGTCCGAAGTTAGATTGCCCATATTTTCGCTGTGTATCCGCCTGCATTGCGTTGATAAATTTGGAACGTTTTATTTCGCTGTCTAGACTAAGCATATCAGACGGGCAGTTCTTAACGTGCTGTTCAATTAGAGAGCGTAACTGGGTCAGCTTTTCGAGCAGCTCCGACTCTCGTTTACCAAGCGGATTTAGAGATCTTATTAATGCGTCAATTTCTTCCTGTCGATATATGTACGACCACGTCTTTCGTTGTGGATGTTGCTCACTGTGAACAATACAGTTAGAACTATCACCACTGCACATAAGCAGCTCGAATTGCGTTGGCGTCGACTGTTCTTCATCATCTCCGCCAACCACATCCATGTTTTCCACTGACTGCCCTGGTCCATGGCCATTGAGACGATTTTCTTGATTTTCTTTATTTTCCAAAGATTGTTTATTACCCTTGCCCCGCTTCTTCTTATCATCTTCGCTATATAATTTTACCAAATAGACCCTCAAATCCTTTCGTATCTTTGGCAATTTTGACTGCTGTTGCAGCTCAGCAGGGGACATGTTTACAGGGGGTTGGGGTAAACATGTGTCCATCATGGGTTCGACCACATGTTCTATAAAGATACCTGGCATGGATTCCAGCACATAGTACTTCCGATAGCATCGGTCCATACCCAGGAAAATTAAAAAGTTGAACAGCTCCGAGTTCAATTTTAGCAGTTGTTGGTCATGTTTGCGTTGCTCACGATCCGATTGTGCCACTAAATCTGCTATGCGTCGATTAAGCTGTTCAGTTAGTGCCCTCTTTTTCTCTGTATCCTGCTTGATTTCATCTGAGAGGCACTGCTGATTGTGCTCGTTTGTTAACTTCCGTTTGGCTTGCTCCAGTGCGGCCAGACGTCTGTTCTCGGTGACGATCAGGTTGCGCAATTCGATTTTAGCTTTGGCGGTCCGCTCTAGCCGCTCCTCAATGATATTTATCGTCCCAGAATAGGTAAGAATCTGTTCCATTAAACAGTTGATGACGTGTAGTATGTCCACAACGTCAAAATCTGCAATGGATTTAGTTTTCAAGGCTCGCAGAATGTGGGCATGATGCATGCGCAGATGAAGTCCAGGATCTTCGACTGACGAATAGCCGTTTCGATACATAATTCGCCACTTCTCGCCTCTATCCAGCACTTTAGCACCGGAACCCAATAAATGAAGGCGAAGAACCTCGCTTAAGGTAAGCGCGTCCAGCGGCAGCTCGTTAATATTGAAGGAAAAATGTCGCTTGCTGAACTCGTGGGTACGCGCAGCGTCGTACATGCTACTTAGGGGCTCTTGTGTTGTCGGCTTATTTCCTGTCACATACCTTATCATGCATTCCTCCTCTTCCTCCTTTTGTAAATCAAAAATTGTGCCAAGTAAAACCAACAATATGTCTGAGAGTGGACCGGCCACTTCTCGTGTACTCAATGCTCGCGACATTTCGTAGAAGCTGAGATTTTGACGAAATACCTCTACCCCCGACAGCAATCCACGGTACGTGTGCATAAATTCACGCAACATAAAGGCGTCGCCTAGTATTTCGTCCGGCAAATGTGTTACAATTGGATGATACGCGGGCAACACAAAATGATCGTTGCGCTCCAAATCATCCGTTTTGGTAGTTAAATCGTCACATTTTTGCTCAACTCGAAGCATCAAATCGGCTTTTTGCTGGGCTTTTTTTCTCTCATTCTCCTCGAATTTGGCTAACTTTTCTAGGCGCATACGCTCCATTTCTTCTGCCAGCAATTTGGCTTTGGCTTCGGAGTTGGCTTTACTCTCAACCGGCGATTCATCTGCCTTAACGATGTAGTTATTCAACGTTGATTGCTTTTTGGTATCCTTTACCTCTGGTCGTTTTATTTTCGACGGCGAGTAACGGGGCATTTTTCCGATGAACAATGTGGAGAAGTTTATATTCGGTTCGGTCACATATTGTTTATAGGTGTCTGGCTTGGGGCGCAATATTCCATCCACTCGGACTACATTATTCTTTATGAACATGGCTAAATTTTCCTGATTGTATTCGGTACGCTGACGACGCAGTTGGTCGAAGGGTGCATTCAACTCTTCACCATTCGGAGAACGCAAACGATATTCCAATTGTTCTGTATCCTCGTAGATACCATTAGTCGGCTTTGGCATGTTCTTGCCTGGCTGTATTCCCACCACTTTGAAAACTATGTTTTTCTTATTGGCAACGGAAACCTCCTCATTCAAGAAGAAGCGTTTACGCAGGAATCTGTTTACCATCATATTTAGGGTTTTTAATGCCGATTGGCGAGCATGTTCAATAACTAAGAGAACAGGAGCACGTAAACTGTGCTTGAATTGTTCCATCTTTTTGCGTGCAACGCGTTCGCTCTTGACAGCCTCCTCATAGGTGAGGCCATCCTTGCCAGTTGCCTCACATTGCCACACCGTCGAGTTAATAACCATAACATGTCGAAAATAGTTTCTGCAAACATACATACAATTCTTTTAGATCATTGCAGTGTGAAATTATTAGTAGGGTTACTGATCTCTAAGTAACTCAAAATTTCAAATGTTACTTCTTGAGTAAGTTTTGTGGTTACGTTAATATCCTACAAAACATAAACGTTCAACGTAAAAATTAATGAAAAATTCTTTAACAACATAAAAATTATATCTGTAGAATATATATTAAAGTTTAAAGCGCAAAGAACGATATTCCCTAAAGTAATTAATTAAATAAATTACATTTACCTATCTTATCATTTAACGACATATATATTTTTATATTATAAATTTAACATAAATATAAAGGCTACTATTAAAAGACCAAAATATGGCAACGCTGTGCACAGCAGCTGGATGTCATGTAATTCGCGCGCTTTCCCATGCCGTCGCCACTACCACCTTCTCATCAATGTATTTCACTATTCTGCATGTATTGTTGCTTGGTTAAAGCATGCGTTCATCAACTTCGCTTTGTTGTATACTTTAGCGCACAGTTTACTTTGCCATTGTTATCCTGCTGCAGCTTACAAAATATGTCAAAATAAGTCGTAGGTAACGCATTCTACTTACTCATAATCACGAAATATACGCTTGGTAATATAACAACAGAACACCAAATCGTTATCATGGAATGTATCGTTTTTGTCTTCTGTTTGATTGAGATCGAAGCCGTCGCGCTTGCAAATCGGCATTTTTATTTATAAGTATTAGAATTTGTTTATTATTTCAATACAATTGTGCACAAACGTGTGTATGCGCGCCAACAAGCTTGGGAAAAGCCACAGTCTTAATGAAGACACACACTTGCCAATAAAACGCGCCCAATTTAATGTAACAACTCTTGTGCAGTCCGTTCTTTTTTTTAAAGTCACTTAATAACTGCAGTTCACCACTTGCACCAATACTTGGCTTGCATTCATACGAGTTTTAAGTTTTGTTTTCGTTTATCTGCCTAAAAATATATTTTTCACGCGCGCCTTGCGAATTTCGCTTGGCGTTTGAGATGTTAATGGCAAATACATCTGCTACTATCGATGTATGGAATAAGTACAAGCTTCGATTATATTTTTTGCCGATAGTTCGCGCGCCAATTTAGATAAGTGTTGTGAAATGGTGCATGGTAATACAGTTTTAGGTTTACCAAATATTTTAACTCTGTTTTATTGTTAAAATAATTGACAGGAGTTCAATTAATGAGCACAAAGGTTATTTTAGATGCAAACAAAATACTGCAACAATATGATAGTCGTCGGTTGCTTGATCTTACCAAATATCGATGGACATATTTATCGATAAAATATCAACAACTCTACTGCAAAACGGAATGAAAGAACACTAGACAAAAAACTTTGCGGAAAAGGAAAAGTGCATTTGACTGACTAAAAATAATACATGAAGGCGGCCGAATAATATAAGCAATGTGCGAAGAACAGTGTAAAACGAAAAAGATGCCGTACAGCGTATGACGACTAAAATTGTTTTCAACTATCTCAATAGGTAGGCCTCTGGCTCAGCCTCACTGGCGCAACGAGCAAGCTGCTTCATATCATTCTTTGGCTGTTGTCTTCCTCTTCGTTTCGTGCGACACAAGCAACAGCAGTAACACACACAGCAGAACGATATTTTTGACGAGGGGCAAAAACTGTACGCGCTCTGTTTTGCTTGGT
>JABVZX010000297.1:5872202-5884018 GCA_020883565.1 Drosophila pachea
TCTCGTGCAATTGTTGGCTATTTACTGAAGATGGCAGCGGCAGCGACGATGTTGGCGTCGATGGTGATGTTGATGGCAAGGGTGAGTTTCTTAGATCAAACTGCTGCTGTTGCTGAGCGAGCTGTTCAGCGTCGTCGAAGTTGTGTCCATTGCCGTCTGCTGATAAAGCAGACGATAGCGGTGCTGTTGTTGTTGCAGCAGCAAATACTGATGTCGCTGCTGTGGTGTCATCAGGGCAGGTGGCGGGCACTCCGATGGGTGATTCAACGGAACTGCAGCTGGCATCGTTGACGACGTCCTGCCCAAAAGCAGAGCTAGACTGCGCTTTAGCCTGGCTCGTCGATGCTGCTGAATCGGCGGCTTCAAACCCTGTGAAGCACACAAATCATCACAATTATTATGGATGGCTTGGGAAGACTCTATGGTTTAGACAACTGAGCAACATGAGTACTAAAATCTTGAATAAACTAGTGCGATTGTAGGAGATATTGGGTGGATGGTTGTGTATGGCAGCAAAAGGTAAGAAGAACGGGGGAGAAATATTATGTTTGAAATTGCAAAAATTTAAATAATTCCTATATTAAACGGTATACACAACTACAACACCGAGCACGGAGCCAACGAAACTTACTAAGATCCAGCAAGGCGCAGTGGGCAGTTAAATTAGTGTTTATTGTAGTTGATGTTGTTGTTGTGGTGGTTGTAATTGCATGATTATTATTGTTGCGAATAGTGGCAAAATGTGAGACAGAATTGTGCAATTCATTGGCATTAGCATAGGCATTATTGTTGTTGTTGTTGTTGTTGTTGTTGTGGTTGATTGTCGTATGGTCATTATTATCATTAAGTAGTTCCATTAAAGGCAGTTGCGCATCCAAGGCATCGTGAGTATTGTTGTGGACGTAGTTGTTGTTGTTGATGTGGAAGTAGTTAGAGGTAACAAGATTTATTTTATCAGCATTAGCCACCATCGTTACTTGGTCTAGTTGTTGTTGTTGTTGTTGTTGTTCCAATTGTAAAGTCTGTACATGTGATTCTAAATACAATTTATCATAAGGATAAATTTGAGTACATAAATGGTGGAATCAAGTGAAAAGAACAATTTGTTTCTTTTTCTGTGTACAAAACACCCTTGCAGAAGACAAATCCCGAGTCCATCAGAAGGCCGAGGCATTTTTTAATCGGAAGACCTATAAAAGTTCATAACTTATTCCTACGCAAGTCCATCACAAGGCTAGAGAAATTGTTTATCAAAAGATTCCTAACAATTTATATATATTATCCTTGCAAAAGTGAAAGGGATATTTTACTTTGAATTAAAATTGGGAGACCATTTTTATCACATTGATTGAAGCCCCAAACTATTGATGTTAGCCAGACAACAAATTTTGATATAATTTTTCTAACGCTTTTAAAAAAGCAAAAAATATTGAATGATACATCTGCAAGGGCATGACAGCTCCGGACTACCGAAGTGATTCGAACTGTAAAAACATTTTCTTGTCGGAAAATCACAAACAAATGCAAATCAGAAGGGACAAGTAACAGCGGCCAATGAATTGTAGGCCAATTGTTTACTCAGATGGAAAGCGCATAGCGTGTGGATCAACAAAAGCGTCTCAGAAAAAAACTAGCGAAAGGCGGTGGTAATTTTGGTAACGAGAATTGTGTGTAGTGGTTAATTTGCGGTAACTAAACAGTGTGAACTTGTTATTCGTCCCGAAGCTTACCCTGAGGTGTCTGCTGACTGGAACTGTTGTTGGTGGGCCGCCAGTTGTTGTTTGACGGCTGCTGAGAGGAGCTCGGTACTTGCGGTGCTGGCAACGGTTTCAGTGGCTTTAAGGGATCAAAGCTCAAGTTAGCTGCATAGCGAGGCATTGACGCATTCCACTTGTCGCCGAAGAGCTGCATGCGAAGGTATTAGGTAGTTGTTGGCATAAACAACTTGAAACTTAAATATTTGTACTTACAATATTGCGAGAATCGATGGCCAGAGCGCGCACTAGGGAGTGTCGCATCTCCGAGTTGGCCCATTGATAGCTCAAGGCATGCGCCTGCTCAATGTCACCAAAATGCAGTGATTGTGTCTCAGCCAGCGGCCGGTGTTTCTTTGTAGGCTCAATACAGCTCGATTCTCCGTTTGGAAACATAAGCTCTAGGACTGGTTTTACTCGCTCGTCAATGCTCAAAGGCGTAGCAGTGGACGGTGGTGGTTGTAGTTGAACAGGTGGCGCAACAGCAGCGGGCACAACTGTGGGAGCCGCGAAATCTCCAAAATCATCATCATCGCTGTCTTCATCAACAGCAGAATGTGTTGGCTCTGCTGTTGTAGCGGGCGTGATAAAGCCTTGAAAATCATCAAAGCCATCATCTCGAGTCTCCGCCAGTACTGGCTCAATAGCTTCAGGGGCTGCAGCAAAGTCTGCAAAGTCACCAAATTCATCGTCCTCTATCTGTGCTTCAGCTTGAACTTTGCCATCATTTAGTTCGGGCCGTGAAGAAGGCGATTCATCACTCACTTCTTGAAACGCAACGAAATTTTCTTTTGACTTAGCTTGGGAAATTTGATTACTAAATGTCGGGGTTTTCTGCACAGGTGTTTCTACAATTTCTATGGCAAAAAAGTCGACTGCTCCTTCAGGTATGAATAGTTCTTTGGGTTTCTTTGGTGAACACTCCTCGTCGCTGTCATCAGACACGTCTTCTAATGTCACCTGGTGACAAATAGTTGTTGCTTTGGTTGCCTGTTCATCACATACTGGTGACAAAGTACTCGGAGGAGTAACACTTTCGCTGGAATACAGACTTAGTGTGTCCAATTTGAGGGAAGGTACATTGTCATTGGTGTTAGTATCGTCTTCTTCTTCTACGACCACCACGTTTTGATCCAACGCTTCTTTCACTTGATGTTCAACTGGAGGAGCTAACTCCTCATGGTTTTTCGGTGATAAATTAAGTGGCTTCTCAGTGAAACCAAATGGAGCCGTTTTCACCTCAAAGTTGAAAGCTTCTACTGTTGAATCTATTGTTTTATCAAGTCCGTTGCTTAGGTCTGGTGGCTGTTTGTGACCGCTGAACTCTGCTGTTGATATGGGTAATTCAGGCAGCTCTGGCACTGTAATGGGAGCCATTATTAATATTCAAATAGTATTGTCATAAAAAACAATTACCTTTAAGCGAACTCTCGTGCGTGTCGGTGACTAAGCCATACTCTGAGTATTCGTCAGCTTCGCCGTCTTCCAATTGTAGAGTCGATTGCAGCCCCGAATCGTCATCCTCTTCACCGAAATCAATCGGAGGTGGAGTGCTGCACAGAAGCGGCGGTACATTTACCATTTTTTGTCCTTTGTTCAAATAGCAAACTTTATTTGTTGTTGTTCTAGTGCTTGTTCGGCTGAAAGCAGCTGCAAACACTTCAGGAACTGTCGCGCTGGTCGCAGTGACGTTCTCAACCCGTTTATCGCCGTATGTGTATTGGTTCTTGCGTGAAAGCGTATGTGTATATTTGTGAGCCCATTCAAGGTCTGTGTGGGAATTTCTGTTTTAGTCTGTATGTTAACTACATGCGTTGACTGTAGACTGGTGTTTTACTTAAGTACCACTTGCGCAATAATTTTGACCAAAAATATGTAAATCAAACGGTATTATGTGTAAAATTCGCCATGTTTTAAACAAAACAAATTTTTTCCAGGCCCAGTTCTGACATTCACACTTAGAGATGTGTGATATTTAACAAGTGATTACAGGTAGCGAGTAACTGCTTGATTAAAAAATACCAAGAGTAACGGAAAATAGAATATTATATAGAAAATACATAACTGGATAAAATTATCCAATTATAAAATATAAAACTTTTATTGTATCACGAAGACTTAAGTTAGCGAGAAGCATTTCGACAATCATAGTCCTAAAAACCACATATAACATATAATTAACGCAACAGAAAATTTAGACTTTCTTAAACAAAACATCACAACGAATGAAATATTCTAAATTACACACTTTTAGATTTTTTTTATTGACAATAAAAAATACATTCAGTTAATAAATTGCGCCCACTTTACAATACTGAAATTTTCGATATTTTTTATCGAATGCGTTCTTGTCAGTCTGACAGCTGTTTTAAGGTTATCCTACTACTCTAGTGGAACTGTATTCGCGTAATTTATTGGTAAATATGCAATTTTTACATAACATCATCGTTATTCTTTAACATAATGACGATTTGTTACTCAACCTTCAATCGATATCGAGTATATTAAATTTTCTTTCTTGCAGCTGTTTGTCTGCACATTACATAACTAACCAGCTATGTCTCAGGCTCCAGTGCGTGTTTCGCCGCTTATCAAGCTTGGAAGATGGTCATTGTTGATTGTTGGTATTGCTTATGGCGCTGCTCACCAAAGCCGGCTCTCTAAGAAGGAGGAGAAGGTACGCGAAATTGAAGCTCAGCAGAAGGCTGTTCGTGATGCCAAGTTGGCCGAGGAGAAGAAACGCAGTGCTGAAGCGGAAGCTAGAGCCTTGGCTGAACTTTCGAAGCCCCAAGGTTCTCATTAGATTGCACCCTTAGTTTGATATATTACTACAAATGATCGCGAAGACGAAAATAACATCTAAATTCCATAAGACCCAACCGATAGGACAGTGTTGCTCCTTTTTTTATCGAGGTATCGATCGAGTTTGTGTGTTTATCAGAAGATTGTGCAAAATTAAGCAAATTAAATGAATAAAAAAAGGAAATTATGTAAAACATACTAAAAATGGTATATGGTTCGTGTATTAATTATTTTTAATGGGATCAGTTCTTGTATTAATTAGTTTTTAAATATGTAATATCCTGATCAAAAACGTTTTTGTACTCATCGGTCCCGGTAGAGCTTTAGAAGCTTGCCACTTTCCAGCTGATTATTTTGTTGAATCAATAATTACGCGCTGCCAAGGGGATCATTTAATAGGTGTTGAAACACCTTACGTGTTGGGTTCACACGCAACCAACATTTAAATGCTAGCACATAACTTTGAGTACTTGCCCGATGACGAACTTTTTGGAGCAGTTGCCCATCCGCCTGCAGGAAATTGCGCGACGGGGTAAGATTTGTATTGACAATTTTTGGAGAATAAATTTACCTATTTTATGATCCCACATAGTCAATGTGCTCACACCCGAGGAAATATTAACTACGCCTAGAATTACATTTCTGGACACCCGTTACTGCGAGTTAGATGTTTGCGTACGCAGTTGTACACCCGACGATGTGCGTATACTGAAGGAAGCCGCGGCCAAGTGGCTAGCTGAAACGCCCGTGTCAGGTAACGTAAGCTGCACTATTTAAAAATATGTTAATTATTCTCTGCTAGCAGCGGACTCTCTTTTTAAAATACCGGCTCGTTTGAAGTGGGCACGCGTGACATTTGCTTGTTCTGCCTTGGATCAGTGCACCAATGGAGGTGTTTCGATACGTGGCATAACGGAAATTTGTGGTGTCTCGGGTGTTGGAAAGTCCCAGTTACTCTTACAACTGTCACTCAGCGTGCAGCTGCCCCCACGTCTAGGCGGCTTGGGTAAAGGCGTGGCATTTATCTGTACCGAGGATGCTTTTCCATCCCGCCGACTGTTGCAAATTAGCAAAGCATTTGAGGCACGTTACCCAGAGGAGAAGCTCAACTTTTTGGGTAACATTTTCATTGAACATCAATATGAGAGTGTAAGTTGTACGGCTTAAATATAAATTTCGCTTCTCATTGCTTGCATTGCAGCAACCGTTACTCGATTGCGTCAACAATCGTTTACCGAAACTGCTGCAGGAGCACAGCATTGGTTTGATCGTCATCGATTCGGTTGCCGCCATCTTTCGTCTGTACACCAACTTCGAACAACGTGCTCGGGATATGCGCCGCATGGTACACGCTTTGCTCAGCCATGCAGATAAGTACGATTGTGCAGTTATCTGCTCGAACCAAATGACCTCAACTGAGGGCCCAGATCAAAAGTCCATGCAAGACGTTCCATGCTTGGGCTTACAGTGGGCCAATCTGAGCCGCACCCGAATGTGCATCTCCAAGGTGCCCAAGCAATACAAGCAAGGGGATCAGCTGCTGACAGTGCGAAAACTAGAAGTGGTGTACTCTCCCGAAATTCCCAATGCTTTCACCGAATTCTTGATTACAGATCAGGGCATAGTAAATGTGCCAATGCCAGCCCGAACCCACGGCCAAAAAAGGAGGCTGTGAATGAATTTCCAGAATTATTTATTTTAATCTTTGAATTTAAAATATGTAACGGCCGGTGATTAGCCTATTATAGATCGTTTTTGTTTTTCTTGTTGTTGCTGGTTTTGTACAAACACTCAAACATGAAGCTATTCTATGATTTTGCCTTTATTTGATAGCCATGTACACTTAGCACTGTTGCTGCTGCTTAAACACTTATACGTAATAGTTAGTTAGTGTAGTTAAATTAAATTTGTAATTAACATGAATTCACCAATTGTTTACATTCTTGCTGTGCGACTTTCTCTCCGTATCTCATCTTTCCATCTACTTCTGCCTCCCTCTTCATCTATCTGTTGATCCCTCTCCATCCTTTCGTATACTGTATCACATGAAATTTTCAAATTTTCAAATTACATTTAAAATAATTTCATCTTGCGTTTATTTTGAAAATAGCACATTAAACATTTAAATGCGTTTCAAATGGCAACATTTACAAAGCCTAAACTTAAAATTAGTACATACATACATTCAATAAATTACATAAATATGTGTAAATGTCTTAACCTAACAACAAACACACACACATACACACAGATGTCGCACTCGATCATCGTTTGATCGGTGCGAGCAATGGATAATAAATCTTCAATGACCGTGTGCTTGAGCAATATTCGATTTTTTGGCACAAGTTAATTTGACTGGCTACGCCTGGATTATGTTAAAGATGGGAGTGGGGTTGGCGGAGGGGCGAAATTTGCAGCAAGACTGGGCTGTCTTTACTCCATTTGGACATCATGATCCTGCGGATCGAGCGCCTCAGTGGAATTGCCCGGCTCGCTGGCTGTCTCGTCATCCTCTGATTCACTGTCGTTCTTCTCTGACGCATCCGTCAAGTTGTTCGCCTGCAGGCTGCTATTGGCCATGGCCAGCGCAATGCTTATTTTAGACGCGGCCAGCTTGCTTTCGAAGTCCATTTCAGAAAGCAATGTCTTCGACGGCGAGCTGTCTCCGTTCTCCTGTGCAGCTGCAGCTGCAACAGCCGCCCTCTGCAGACTTAACGCCGGTGACTCCTCCCGCTTGATGTCCAGCTTCTCAGTCTGTTCCAATGGCGCTGCCGGCTCCACCGTCAGCGGTATGGCGTGCTGGTGCAGCCGATGATGATGAAAAGTATCTCCAATGTTATTGTTACTACTACTGACATTCCTCTTCTCGGCGATTTTACTGCTACCCCCGCCTCCATTGCTGCTATTGCTGTTGGCAGCTATGGAAGTCGAGTCGGTAGCTCCATTTGTCGATGGGCTGCTGCTTGCAGATTTTGCGGTCTTCTCCAGCAATGCATTCAACTGCTTTTTGATTTTACTTGTTGCATGCTTTGTTTGTAGCTTGTTGTCACTGTTACCACCTCCACTTTTAGTTGGAGTTAAGGTGTTGCTGTTGCTGCGGGATTTATCACCCTGCCCATTGGACGCCTTCTTTGGTGTTACATCCACATTGCTGCCCGTAATGGACGCAGGCTGGCAGCCGTCATCAGCAGATCCGCTGCTTATAATGCTATTATTATTGTTGTTGTTGTTGCTTGTTGGGCTTGTGGTGATGTTGCTGCTGGCCTTA
Organism: Drosophila pachea; assembly: GCA_020883565.1. Classification (NCBI taxonomy): domain Eukaryota; kingdom Metazoa; phylum Arthropoda; class Insecta; order Diptera; family Drosophilidae; genus Drosophila; species Drosophila pachea. Next base: position 5,880,027 of record JABVZX010000297.1, read on the forward strand.
GACTGTTGGTCAGTGGATGTGGGCTTGGACGATTTGTGCTCGGCAGCCTCATTGTTTGTGACATTATCTTGTTTTTTCCACTTTGTGCGTCGGTTTTGAAACCAAATTTTTACCTGAAAATAAAACAAATTTATATGTATTTAGAAATTTTTTTCACTAAATTCTTGCTTCTTATGTAAAGATATTTTTTGCCCTTTTACTTTTTCTCTCTATATATCCACTTATATTTATCCGCCTCTAACTCTTTTCTTCTCCCGTGCGTTATCTGATACCTCCTCTTTCTTTCTTCTCTTCTCTGTTCTTACGCTTCTCTCATTTCTCCATCTCTCTTTGTCTCTATCTCCTTATCTGCCATGGATTCGTCGATACGCTTATCTTGGGGCAGAGATTTCAATTGAAATTGTGCAGCATACGGAAAGGAAATACTCATCAGTGAATTTGGGGAATGGCTTGGGACAACATTCACAAAGCACTTTCAAATGGTGTATTTATTTTTGACCTACACTTAATTCAGGTGAAAACTACAATTTATCGCCAGCTCACATTTGATATGGTCTACTGTACGATCCGCTCATGAAGTCTTAGACTACTTATGAGTCAGCCAGTCAGCTGGCTATAATTAGGCAATGTTTATGCCTCATTTGCCCTTATTAGTGTATGCGTAAAACAAATAATTAAAAATTATGTATCGCATATTCGACTCTTCCAAACACTTCCGCTACGTCAGCCGCAGTTCAAAACAAGCAGAGATGAAATGATGTGGGCCTGTCAAAATGCAGGAATCCGCCTATCATCCACTTCCACATCTATGGACCTCTCCCGTCTATCCGTCTATCCGCCCGTCGCAGCAAGCAGCGTAGCCAAGCACCCACCCACCCGTGTATGTGTGCGTACGAGGGACTGTGGTGCTTGCGGCGGAGCTGCATGTGGCACGGCACGGGGCAAACGGGGACGTCAATGGCGCAACATAAAACATTTGCCTCTTATTTCCATTTCATCCAAAATGATGGCCTAGCTAAATAAATGAAAAATCTATTTAAATCGCGCACATAATTAGTATTTCAGCGGCATGTCTGCAAGCGCACATACGCACACACAAGCGCACTGGCACGCTCGCATTCATACAAACACGCTGGGCATATGGAGCAAAAATAAGCGCCAAAGATAGATGCCGTCATATGACATGCTCATTTTGCCGGCGTACCGTAAAAATGATGAAATTAACATGAAAAACGAAAAATACAGCGAAAAAAAAAGAAAACAAAGTGGAAAGCAAATAAACCATTTTTCCTCCACTTAGCAGAGGAAACGCTCGAGTATACAAATAGCAATTGAGGAGGTATGCGTTAATTTTCATATTGAAAATCAATTAATTGATTGCCAAATATTTCGAATTTTAGGTTTCAATCTCCTCGAATTTTCGAAAATAGACACACACCAACGAAATGTACTTGTCGATAGATTGATGTGCGCGCAAATTGTTTGCTTTATCGATGAAGATGGATTATGAGCGCGGCAAAGTATTCCGCTCTCTTTCATTCCTCGTATACACGTTGCTGTACATCGACTAGCTCGTTGTTTGCCGTAATTGCACTTGGGCTATGTACATACATATATCAGATCAATTATTCATTCAAATGTCTTAATAAACAATAAAACAGCGCTGTGTTTACCTTATGAGCAATTTTAATGGCCATCAGAGGATCATTTCTGTACATAAAATGGTCTATTCTAATGGGCCATGCCCGCATATATATGCGGGAGATTCTTGGCCACTCTTTCTAATTGCTTTTCTACCTTTTTTCTCATGCCGCGCACTAGTTCCACTTAATTATTTGCTTATTTTGAACGTGTGTATGGTCTAATTTAGCCATTGCGTGTGGCACACATTTTGCAGATTAATTTCGTGCCAAACATTATGTATACATAGGCATACATATTTACATATGCATACATATATGAAATGGCCATGATCGTCATAAATAAACATCTTGTTTTGCTTTGTTGTGATGCATGTTAAAATCCACTTTGAGCTATGCGATAATGTCCAGAATTCCTAAATCATATATCGCCATCAATTTTCTAAAAATACAACCTAAAACTTGGTCACCCAAAGCGAAAACTTGAGTCGCCGTTCAGTCATTCTACTCTACCGTTGCTCCCCCTCTTCCAAACAATGCATTACCGTTTATGATTTATTGACATTTAAATGAGCCCTCTGTTTCCCTTTCGAAAAGGGGACGCAGGCTGAAGCAATTGCCAGTGAGAACGGGATTTTTATTTGATTTCCTTTACTCCTATGTGGAGATGGCAACACACGTGTATATCAATATTTAAATACATATATTTATATTCATATGTTGACAATCAATTCAAGTTACGGAACTTTAAATGGCTGCTGGCTAAATTGCATTTCTTTATGCGTTGTGTTTCAGTGTTGTAATAAGCATAATTAATTTTCATATTGTACCCGCTTGCAGTGTGCCTTAAAGAGCATGCGGAAATATGTATGTTTATATAGACGGGGACGAATAAAAGTTATTCCGCTTCGAATTTTCTAACTTGTACGCATACGTCCTATACTATCGATACCGATCATTTTTGAGTTACGCGTTTCAAAGCGAATTTGAGAATGTTGCAATCTGTTGAAATTTTACAGCACTAAAAGAGTGATGGGGAAGGACGCTTCGAGTGTGGTTCAGCGTGAAGTTGTGCGAGTGGGATGGAAATATGTTGTAAAGCAACGGAGCCCATGCGCATTTAATTATTATTGAAATGCTTGAGGTTTACTACTACAGTTGATTAGTTGAGCCTAAGTTGTGAGGATATAATTATGGTCCAAAAAGAAAAACAAAAGCTCAGTGGTAGCATTTAGTATGCTTCGCCTTCACTCCCCCACACCCTAAGTACATTTATGCTAATGACCTCATCGTAGCACAGTCTTGTCTTTTTTTGTTTTGCTTTTGCGTGCCAAAAAATTTTACATTTTTTCTTTCCCCTTTCAGCGAATTATGTATTTAGCATAGTTTGTTAGTTGGTAAAAAAATTAAAATATGATAATTGCTTGAGGTGTTGTACGATTGGCTACATTTTTTTGGGTTCTCGAAAATGCTCAGAAATAGTATATAAAAAGATAATGCTAAGAGTTTCGGTCATCGAGTACTATGAAAATCGTGGCCCAAAAGTAACTTTGTGCCCAATGGTCATTATGCAAGTGGCATTCAAATCAAATATGTAGCTGAAGTAAACAGTTAAATGAAGACCAAACACAGGCTTGATGGGGTCTCCGTTAGCCCACACCCACATCCCATCCCACAGCTCAACCCACATTTCCGTAGCTCACATCCTCTCGCTCGCGCATCGTGCTGTGCTGCAAATCACTTTGCTCCATGCAAATATACGCATTGCAATGACATTACTAATTAATAACATAATCACTGCGTTGGCTCTTCGTATACCCTTCAGCATTGCTACCGGGTAGTGAGTTTATCGCGCTACTCAGTTACATCGATGCATTTCTTGCTGCCCGTCGTAATGTATAATATTCAAATTTTGCTCCTATTCTTCATAGCTTCTTACAGAGCATTAGCGCGTTGTGTTCACCCCTTTCGTTTAAAATTATGTTTACCCCATACTCTGGTTCCTTGCGTGTTGCTCTTCGTACGTGTGTGTTGTATGAGCTGGCATATTTGGCTCGATTTATTTTGCCATTATTAATTAAATAGACTTAAATGCAACTGCTGCCAAAATGCGAAATGGCAACAACAATGCCACAGCCTGACTGCTGTGCCAATTGCCCCAAGCAATCCCAGAGGCAACTGCCTCATCCTTCTATTACCTCCCTGACCCGAGTCCGCCCAACAATTTATCGGATTGTGTATTTTGGGCAGCGGCTGTTGCTAATGAACGAAAATGCTGACCAAATTGCAGTTAATACCATTTTATGCAGCATATTTTATGTGTAATGAGTAATAATTACACAAAGCACCGTG
>JABVZX010000297.1:5948321-5959102 GCA_020883565.1 Drosophila pachea
AGATGTGGAGAGCCAAGTGGTGAATGCAAATGAAACGCTAACCCTGGCTCCCCTGCCAGCCCCACTGTGGTTGATATGGCAACAACTTGTTGCAGCCCTGTTCCATTTTTCTATTTCCTATTCCAGTTCCATAGACACAGCCATCGCTAAATAATGCAATGAATAATTCGATTAAATTGTACGCCGAGTGGCGTCGACTGATATGTACAGGCTGTGCGCCTGCCGCTGTGGTCCAGCTGAAAATAGCCACACTCGGCTCCTAAAATAGTTGGCGGGGTAGCCTCTTAATTGGGTGTGGAAAACAATGAACAGCAAGCGGCACGCGTCCATACATAGCACGGGACTACACTTTGTTTGTTCGTAACCAATCGATATGAGTTCAAATTTAATATTTTTGCCCTTGGGCATCGTCCGATCTGCTATAGCGCCAATCAATTTGCTCACCTGCGATCTTGCGTTCGCGCATTTTGCGCCACAAGGCCTCGGCCTTGCGCTTGGGCCAATTCTCGAATTTTTGGGAGAAGCTCCTGAAGAACTTGTACTCCCGTATCGACACGGACATCCGGCGCTGCATCTTGACCAGTGTTGGCAGCGCCGTTTTGTTCACTTCACTGTTTGTCAAAAGGTTAACCGAAGAAGTTGTCGGCAATTGAATTGCTCGGAGCTGTGACGCACTGAGACCAACTCTACCTTTCTTTCTCTCTCTCTCTCTCTCTCTCTCTCTCTCTCTTAATCAATCACATTCTGGCACTTGCACGTAGAAAAGCTTATGGCTGCGTACACTGCGCGGCTACGGTCCGACCGTTGCACCTTTACAACCGTTACACAGCAATTGAGTCGCTGGCGTCGACGCGTTCCCGTTATCTGCCCCAGACTCGATGCGGTTCACGAATGCGTCTACCGTGCACGGCGCCTGTAAGAGCACTAATAATTTTGCTTGCGCGCCAAGCAAAATGGCCGAGCCGAACGGTGTCCGTGCCCGATGCGAAGCCAGCCGACAGCCGACCGCCGATTGTCGGCGAGCCGAGGCGGCCGTCTAAAGAGCTAGAAAGTGAGCAACGGGGCGTATGAGCAATGCTGCTGTGCGCCGCAACTGATGCTGCTGCTTTTCTAGTTCCTTGCGTTGACCAGTGGAGCTGATTGTCGCTGCCTGACCATGCAAATATATTATAGCCTCAATCATTTCATTACTTCATTTCCGTATGGGAAAATTCAGAGCGGGTTACAGCCTTGGGCCCTTCGTTCTGACAAAACGAACAAACAAATAAATAAATAAATGAATAACCAGTGTCATGTTGTGTGTTGTTCATGATGCTTATTTCAATTCAGTCTTTATTCAAAGGCTTCATACACACACGTACGTCCACCTACACCTATACACCTCTACACCTCTACACCTCTACACACCCTCACACAATTCCCGTTTCTATAGACTTTGACGGCTTTTGTTTTACCTATTGTGAGATGCGCTGTAAAAGTTTCGAGTCGATGGCCAATAGCACCTGTTGCTCGCTGATAGACGGCTAAAGGGTAGTGAAAAGGCGGGGCTGCTGGCCCAGTTAGTTCGCGAAGGTTGAACTTTTCAATTATGTTATTTTTATGTGTTCTGCGCTTTGAAGCTCTAGAATGTTTTTGCAAACGCTTTTGATTGAATGCTGCAACCCACGTTTTCTACCATTATGATTGGTTTCGCCTGCATTAGTAAATAGTTCCTTTAAACAACATCTTTGCCAATTCAGAGAAATAGTATTTCCCATTAAGCGCATTTCATTGAGGGAGTGCCTCGGCGCATACAACAAACACGACATTGACACATTCTCAGAGCTCTGCAGGCCATACATGTTCATATGCATGTATGTAGACGACTTGCGGGCATCTATGTATGTCGCGCGATGAGCAAGATAAATAAAAATAATATAAATGCTGGTAATTTTTATATGTGCAATATCTGATATAAATCATGAAATACTGCGCGTTAATCTTTTCAACAAAACAAACAGCAGCAACAGCACCATTACCAGGCAAAACAAAAGCAACAACAACAACAGCAACAAAAGCGCCAGCTAGCTGTGATGACAGCTTCCGTTATGAAATGACGAGCTCAACAAAGGGCAGCAGCCCAGCCCCCAGCACGATTCTCGTGTCCATGTCCACGCCCATGGTCAAACGCACGCCCATGCCCGATCCCGATTCCGGAGTGTCCCCCAGCTTCAGTGCTGAGCATAAACTATATGGAACGGGTGTCAACTCACAATCAGAAAATGGCCATAACACGATGTGAGCAATATAAATATGCTCAGGCGAGGCTAGAGGCCACAGCATTGGCACCGTTAAGATGAAGCTGTTGCCGCGTGACCTTTGCCTGCACCCGATGCCGACGTCACTCCAGTGACGTCATATGGCGAGCAAAGAAGAATGCGCCCTGACAATCCGTGCAGCCAGCTGTGGCCCAGCAGCTTTGACGTCATTGCTGGATAATACAGTTGTGCCGCTGCCATTCGGTTGACTGAGAGCACTCTGCTGCTGATTCGATTCGGGTTCATTTATATGCCAGTTTTGGCATAAGAGGATACACCCACCCACCCAGCCGAACTGCCATCAATGCAGATGAAATCAAATGTGTGCGTGTGCGACAGAGTGCGTCTGTGTGCCCGCCAAGCGTCGTACGTACACTATACACTGACAGATTGACAGCCATTTTTGGTCCTACAGTTGTGCTGAAGTGTTGACGGAAGTGTTGGAAATTGGCAAAAGAGCTGTGGCCGGACGTCGCTCGGCGCTCTACTGATGTTGCCGTTGATGCTGCTGTGGTTGTTGGCTACAGAACATGAAAGTAATTTAAATGACAGCTACCCACTCTGCTGGCCTGCAGACAGCTGCCATTGATTGCCTTCAATTGTTTAACCACGAACATCGAATTACTATGCCAACTGCATGAAATCGAAAGTTTGCCTGTCGCAAGTCAACCCGAATGGGTCGCATATTTAAGACTGACATATGAATGCCCTTCTAGGGAAAATCTCTTTACAAGATTGTAGAAATGATGGGACGCGTTCTCCACTATCATTATAAACCACTCACGCTTAATAAGAGGCGGCTAATTGGCTGGCAGGACCACCAGCGCATCAAATCAACAAGGTCGATCCCCACCCCTTCAAAATGATAGCCGTCGCCTTTTCGTCGGCCACGTCCTCGATCTGGCTGTGGCTCATGATCTTGGCCGCGGCCAGGCCATTTAAATAACTCATTTAGTGCACAGATATTCTAAAAGCTAAACAAAACTCGTTGCCAGCCACTCACCTGCTAAATAGCGATCACTCTGCGAACGAGAATAGCGCAGCGTCTGTGGGGTAGAATGAAGGAAGAAAAAAAAATATATTAATGCCTGCGTTGATCTGGTTTGTGCGAGGGCTGCTCGGCAATTTGCTGAATATAGCTGGTTAATCTAATGTCTAACATCTGCTTGGATGACTGTCAAGTTGTAGTTTACAAAAGGATTCTTTTTATTTGCAGCCGAACAACACTACGCATCTTTAGATGAAGGCGAACTTCAGGTTCTGCCCTCGCTACTAACCAAATGCTGTGCGGCGAAGTCATCGCAGCGACGACTTCGCTCACGCTCCTTGAGCAGCAGCGGGGCCGAGCTGGACTTGGTGGTCAGTTCCTGAATGCCGCCAGTGTCGCTGTGCAACGAAGCGCTGCTGGGCGAGGGCAGCTCGACAAAGTGATGCAGTTGGGCGGCTGCCGTGGCCGTGGGCGAGAGCAGCGACTGGAAGGTTTCCTGGCGCAGCGCCAGCGATAGCTGGCTGCGTTCTCTGGGATTGCCGCGCGGCAGCAGCTTGCGCGGCTGCAGCAGCAGTGGCTGGGGCTGCTGATGGTGGTCCAGTGAAAGGCTGCGTTGATTACGCCGCGTCACGCAGGGCAACGCCACCATGTTGGGCGGCGTTGCGGCGCTGTACTTGCGACGCAGCACAACGGGCGTGACCATGGCGGCTGTGCCGCCACTGGCGCTGCTCGCGTCACCGTCGGTGCAGTCGCAGTCGCAGCAATGCTGCGCTAGCTCGAACTCATCCTGGCACTCGTCATACTCTGCAGCAGTGGCTTTGGTTACTGACTGCTTGACCGCCTGGTCGTCGAGCAAATCATCGTGGGACTCGTTGGCTGCCTCTCCGCCGCTGCCGCAGAGGCTAAGAACTTCGAGTAGATCGGGATCGTCGGAGGAGGCCACAGAGCCGCTCTTTTGGAACTTCATTTTGCGCAGCGCCTCTAGGCTGCTGACTGACTCATTGTCGGGCGCACTGCCGCCAGTCCTATGATGGTGGTGGTGCGAATGATGATGCTGCAGATGGTGGTTCTTCCAGTAGGACATGTCTTTGGGCGGCGTGGCCGTGCCAATGCCACTCTCGTTATTGTCGTTGTCCAGTCCAGAGGAGTCGAGCGATATACCGGATTTGCCGGAGCTCAGCACACCGGTAGCCTCCTCGCAGGCCGAAGACGACGAAGTGGAGCTGCGGGCGGGCGGATGGGCGGGCGGGCGGATGGGCGGTCGGCCGGATGGTTGGTAGAACGGAATGGAAAAGTTGACATATTAATATGGAACGAAGCTCGAATGACTCCATTAGCTACTCACTTGTTGTCTTCATCGACGGCGCCAACACTGCGCAGAATGGACTCCTCCGAGGTCCATATTGTTGAGGTGGAGCCTTTTTTGGTCACATCCACCAGATAGCCAGGCGGGGCGGCGCCTTTCGCCGAGGTCAGCTGTGTTCCACTTGCTGCTGCTACACCAGCTGTTGCGGCTGCTTTCGCTGGTGGCGGGGTTATTGCGTTTCTGGTCGTCAACGTCGGCGACGTCGCGGCTGCTGCATGATTAATGCCCACCCGTTTTGGCATGGACATGGAAGTTGTTTCCATGTCCAAGCCGCTGTATTGACGCAGTCGCCTAGATTTCAAATCGTCCATGGTGGTCGCCGTTGCCGCTTCACCTGTTGCCGATGTACGCTCTTCGATTTTCAATGCTCCTTGGAAATTTGTCAGCTTATGAGTAGCCGACTTCACTGGCTCTGCCGGCGGCTCTGCTGCCAGGCCATTTAATGCGGACAACGCAACACTCTTCCGCTGGTTCTGTGCAACCGCCGCTGCTCTGGGTGCTGCGCCATGGCCGCCCGGCGCCGAAAGCGTCCTCATGTAGGCGATGCTCGGCTTAGGGGGCACCTCGCTGCGTCCGCAATCAAGGTTAAACGACTGCAATGGAATGGTTGCCTGCGAGAGTGAGAGAGAGAGAGAGAGAGATGGAGAGTCGTGAGAGAACGTATTAATATATAGTAAGTCAGGTTTAATATAGAAAAGTCGACACAGCGCACCACTGACAGATTCGAGGGGCCTCGCAACCTCAACCTTTAAACGAAGGACCTTGAATGCATAATGAGCCTTGGCCTGGGCCTGGGCCCGGGACTGGGCCTGCGCGGAGGCTGGAGTTGTCGACTGGATGAGGAGAAGACCCGCTGCCCCTGCTGCTGCTTGATGCTGATGCCTGGGCCAACGCTTTTTCACGTTTTCAGCGGGCCCGGAGACAGCTTGCGCACAAAAACAATGCGAAAGGAAATATCAATGGCATTTTTGAGCGTTGTCAAGTGGTCGCAGCGGCCAAGTACGAATACAATCAGAATTTGTATTTTATGCAAATGGCCGGAGCAACAGAGCAACTGCGCTGCAAGTTACTTTTCTGCGGAATCTGCTGAAAGCCATTTCAAGTGGCCGACACGCAACTTTTTTCTCTTTGGCCAGCTTTTTATAGTGTAGAAGCATTTACTATTGTTGCGGCTTATGATTTATACGCCGCAGCCGATAGCTGGCATCTGGGAGATTGAAGCTGGCAGCGTTCCACGAACTTTGGCAGAGTATCCAGCATAACCAGTCACCTGTGCCTGTTCCAGCTCGTTTGCCGACCGCAAGGGGTGGTGACCATGGTGCAATCGGTAAATTCGTTATGTCAACTCGATTTACAAGCCTTTGGCAAGCGATTGACAATTTGCTTTTTACTTGGCTGCCAACATGGACGACAGCAGCGAAAATTCATTTAAAAAAGCAGCAACAGGCGGAAATTGATTTATATGATTTATTGGCAAAAAGTCCAAGTGCATATTCCTGTGTGTGAGTGTGCGTGTGTGTGTGTGTGTGCATCGGTTGGCTTGAGCCAGCAGAATATGACACAAAAAAATGCATAGCAGGTTGTTGTCTGCTCGAGTCAACGAGCACTCCCAGCTCCTTGGGGCTTTTGGCGGCCAAAACTGTAACAGCAGAAAAATGGCTAACGAGCCTGGCAAAACTGTAACAGGAATACGAAGGGAGAATCCAGAGGCTTGCGGGAACCATGGAACACAAATTTAGTATACCTGGCTGTCAAGCATCTTGTCGCTCCCCTCTTGTCTCCTACTGTCTGCTCGGCCCGCATGAAAACGGGGAGTAGAGTTCTGCCGTCGATATTTCAGAGACATGGCAATTGAAATTTATGTACGTACAATACGCATACCAGTTGGACCTAAGTAAGGCTTATGACCCGCATAACAAGGATAGTTCTTAATTCTTTTTAAAGAGTAGATATCTTTTAGCATGGAAGCGGAAATGTTTTTAGAGGAGTTGCGGTTGGAATGGAACTATTTGGAAGCAGGAGCTTGCCACAGAAGCTGGGCAGATACGATATCCTTTGGGAGTTCCGTCGAGGCAGGGCAAGAAGCAAATTTGTAATGCATTATGGAGTAGCTAACCGAATGCAGTCCGTCGTGTAGCACAGCGCCTATGAATTATTAATAAAGGCGCAATATCGAAGCCAATACCCAGTGGCGTTCGGGCCAGGCCAACTGCGTGCTAATGAGCCGCCAACTCTCGCTGGAGACGCATTAATTGGGCGGCCAATCGTCATGGCTTTTATGGTCATCCGTCCACATGACCATGTATAGCCAGGCAGGCGCCAGGTGCCCGCTCCAGTTCGAGCTGCAGCTCCAGTTTCAGTTTCAGTTCCCGAGCCGAATATTAGATTGAAAAATTTATCGAACGATTGTGCTGATAATAAAAGTTTTACATTTAATGTCTGTTTATTGATGCATTCAGTGTATCCGTCGTCAGTTCGTTCTATTAATTTAGCGATTTTATCAATACGAACAAAATTCTCAATTATGGAGCCAAGTTGAACTAGTTTACATATGTTTCTCTCTCCAAGTCGGGGTATCGTTTTATTGTTTTTGATTTGGAAATTCGGCTGTGATTGAAATGGAAACATTTTATGATCGAAGCGACTGACAAGGAAAGTCAGCTTTATGTGTACTGAAGTAGAATTCGATATCCGAAACGCTGCCAAAAGCCAATTTAAATGCAATAAAATGTGAATATTTCTCACAACAAACTGACAACGCGACGCGCTCAAATGAAATGTTTTCCGCGGTTAGTTAATGAAAAATGCAGTAAAATGACAACAAAATGACACAATAAAATATTGTCGAATGACCCTAAAGAGGTTATCCGGGCCCAATGCATTCCAAATAGGCAACTGTAAATGCCACTAATTGATCATAAAAGTGTCCGAATCAAATCTTTACCGAGAGAGAACTATTTGGGCGCACGTTTGCTTGTCTTCATATCGACTAAAGCTCATCGACAAACGCATTCGAGGCGACGCTTCAACGATCCACATTTATTGATGTATGACCCAGAAAAAGGCCTCTCCGACAACTCCTTCCCCGCCCCGCCAGCGTCGACCCCCGCACACGATCCCCGTTCAATCAATATGTATATTTAGCCGGCATATGCTGCGAGCCTGTCCAGACAATCGCAAATCGATTGGACATGCCTCTGCCCGCCTGCGGTCACGCATGCTCTCTGATAATAATTATCAAATCAAAACACTTAAACGCCTGGCCAGCCCATCGTTTTAAGGCAAGACCCGACCGTAGGCGATCCACTGCAGCTTGTTTCCCTCCTCCTCCATCCCTTTCCATGTTTTTACAACAACTGCTGCTCGTCATGTTTGTTTGCCTTGCAGTGATTTGCAAGTTCTACTTAAGTCAAAACTGTCCAGCGTCCGCTGTCCATTGAGGCTGCAGCAGCACCAGCTTTGTGCGAGCGCGCCTGGCCTTTGTGTCCATCTCCCCAGCACCCCAGCACCCCAGCACCCCAGCACCGCAGTTGCCCAACCGCCCAACCGCTCAGCTGGACAGCTGGCCAAGTGCCCATCTGCATGGCGCGTCATCATTAAGCGCGGATCGCATTGCGCTGCATGCCACACATGCGAAGATTCACTTTCGCAGCAATCTGAGCGCGCCTCATAAACAGCACAAGAGGCAGCTAAATTGGGGCGTTGGGTTCCGCTTGGTCTGGCACAGCAGCCAGCAGATCCGCAGTGCTGACAGCTGGGCAGGAGTGAAGTGCAGTGCTCTGCAGTAGTGCCCGCGCCTTGATCTTTGTTTGAGTATCTGCCGCCGGGCGGCATATTGACCCAATTCACTGATTCACTGGCCCACCTTTCGAAAGAAAACATCTGTTTCTACATTACTTTCGTTGACAGACAGTCCATCCGTCTGTCCGTCCAGTCTCTCGCTTGGCTCTTTTCGGCAAACAAGGCACGCACTTGTGTCCTCGATAAGCTTGTCGCTGCTGTGTGCCATCTTTGATTTATGCAGCTATTGGTCACATATAAATCAGAGCCGAAGAGCTCGCCTGACTGACTAACTGAGTTACCCGCTTTGTTGTCTGCGCTGCGAGCCAGATTCCCCGTTAATTGGTGCGCTGCAGGTTTTGGGCTTAAGCGTTTTTAATTGGCACTTTTACTTGAACGATTACTGCGAAATATGACAGCTCGGCTGCGTTCATTTTGAGGACAGCAGCCACAGCGGCATCAGCTCCAGCGATGGCAAAGATGCGCCCACATACCCTGCTGCAATTCCTTGAGGAAATCAATTTCTCACAGCTGCTGCAGCTTGGCAACAGATTTTGCTCTTAGCACTGGGATCATGGCTGACTTTGCGACGAAAATTCTTCATGCATGTCATGGAATATTTAACAAAACATAGCGGAGTCGACACGAGTTTCCTGTTGCTTAAAATAAAGGCCGGCCCGAGTGTCAGGCAGAAAGAGAGCGAAAGACTCGCAGTGGGCGAGAGTGAGCTGGAGCGATAATAAGTAGTCGAAAGAGTAAAACATGCGTGCATATCATTAGCACACAGCCAAAATACATGATATATATAGTAGTAGTACATATATTATATATGGCAAAAATATTGCACATAGCTTGCGTCGTCAGGCGCTCCTTTTGCTTCTGCCGTTTAACGATTATTCACAGAGTACCTAGTTCGCTTCTGAGATTGAGTGGCCTGCTTCGACAACATGACAGCATGAGCCACGAGTCGTGTCAACTGCAAAGCCGCATTACTTTGCTCTTTGCTTTTCTACACCCTATAATAATGCCACGCAATAGCTATAATTATATACAGCTAACATGATTTAGATTTCAGTACGGGGTATCTGCCAGTCGGCCAACTGAGACCACAGCACTCTTGATAATTTTCTTTTAACATTATTTATTGGGTTTTTGTGGTATTTTCGTGGTGTGTTTTTTCCACTGGCACGCGTTTTGAAAATTAATATTTGTTGCTGCAGCAGCCTTTATAAGGTTTTTCCACAGATAATCACAGCCAGCGCTGAGCGAAATGTATGCTAAGCATATGCAACAAACGGCAGACAAGAGCCAACTAGAGACCACAAACTCGGTGCCATTTATGAGCTGCTTCGGCTTATAAATGTTTTAATTAGATCCATTTGATATGATAAGCCAGAGACAGCTAACAAGTTGCTTGGGTTTCTGGGCTTCGGTTTATGGTTTATGTCTGGATTAAGTGGGTCATCGAGAGAGTGTGGATTCAGCCTCCAACTTGTCTCGTTTACGCTCTGTCTGTGTGTGTGTGTGTGTGTGTGTGTGGAGACCGCAGCCGAGTTGCCTTGTCTAAGCCTGGCTGACATGAGTGCATCGTTTCAGTCATCGACTTTGTTGAAATGAGCTGAGTGCATAGGCTTCCCCAGCGATGGTCTTCCCCAAAACCGTTCCCTAATTAGTTTAATTTTACTACGTATTTTACTGCGATGCAGCGAACTTCTTTCATGCTGGCCCGAATATACAATGGGTAGTCATAAAGTTCGCCTCTATTCTATTCCAAATATGTTTCTCCTATCTTTTCAGCAGTTCAAAGTTTAACTCATTCAAGTGGCAGCCTAGAAGTGACTGTCTATCACCGACCTTCTGCACCCTGCCTCTGCTCACCCCTCCCTTCCCGCTCCACCCTACCCCCTTCGCACTCACGCTCTGCCACTTGCATCAATGTTGCTCATAAATTTCACGCGCTTCACTTGCGCATCCGGCACAGTTGAGGGGCAGCCAGCACATATGGCACATGTGGCGGCAGTTCTTGAGAGGAAAATTCTTCGTTGTTTTTTTTTTTTTTTTTTTGGAAACATGCTCGTGCCGCACTTTGCGTGGCAGACTGTGCGAGGGGCGGTGAATGAGCGGCGTCATGCGTTATGTGTGGACAACATTGTTTGGCTTTGGATTAAATGCCTTTGTTTTAAGCGCTTTTTATCTAACCTACATAAAATATATGTTGGGATTGCCCCATGTCGAAATCGTGCGAGAGATTACAAGGGAATTCAAGCGATTTCTGATTTTGAAATCTCAGTGCGAGAATTTATGATTGCATTTAACTTACATGCTTCTCCGGTTTCAAGACGAGTCCGTT
>JABVZX010000297.1:6053409-6066284 GCA_020883565.1 Drosophila pachea
GATTGATCGCAACGCAAGATATTTCAATTAGCGTAAATACATTTTTGTCGCTCTTCGAACGGACAGCCGGACGGACAGACGAGCATTCAGATTGGCAGACGAGCTGCCGTGAAAGAGAAATCGCAGATCTCTTCGCAGCCGTAACGTTTATCCAAAAGTATTTCAGATTCAGCTACTCGATCTCGATCTATCTCAAATCAAAAAAGCAGACCATTGGAGCAATTTTTTTCGGATTGCCTTTGTTTTAAGCGAATTTTATTTAACTATTAATAATTACATTTACCATATTCTGCGTTCTGAAAAATTCTCTATTACATACAAATAGGAAATACATGTACAACATAAGTCACAATTGTTTCAGGCAAAAATCTTAATTTGATATGTTGTAATTTGTATTGACTTTAGCGCAGCATGACAATTCTGGATGCCTCAAACAAGTAACCTAGTTAGTAGACGCTCTATCTTTCTGTTTACATTGCGTTCCGTTTCGTTAACGTATGCGTTATATATTGAATACGTCTTCACCTCGCAATATCTCTTTATATTGCAAAACACATGAAACATACAAATTTATACCAAGGCCCAAATAAAACGTGGTTTAATCTATAGAAGGGTAGTGTGATTGATCCGGTTATCGATCAAGGATCTTCCGGAGTTATCGTCACTCGCATTTGCTTAACGCCCCGCAATATTACAATTTCCAACTCCTTCTTTTCACCCGCCAACACATCATAGACATCCGAAGAATTCTTGATTTCCTTTTTGTTAATATGTGTTACAATGTCACCTGGCTGAAGACCTCCACTGTAAGGAAAATAGAGAAGTATTAAGAACGTAATGAAACTTTAAATTCTGTATATCACGAACCTATGGGCAGGTGAACCCACTATAACTTTCCACACAAGAACACCATGTTTTATGCTGTTGGGCATATTCTGAGTGCGGGACTTCAGCTCGAACAATAAGTCAGGGGTGAGGGTGAGCATAGTGATGCCCATATACCGTTTCACGGGATATCCTGTCTTGTAAGTGGACCCCTTTTTACGGCGAGCTGCAGCTCGCTCCAAGAACACTTTTACATAGTCTATGGGAATCGCAAAGCTAATGCCAGCCGTCACCTTCATAGAATTGACCCCAATGGCCTCGCCATCCAGATTCACCAACGGTCCACCAGAGTTGCCAAAGGTAATAGCAGCATCTGTTTGCAGATAATTAATGTCGCGATTTCGCAATCCCAATTCCTGCGAGGCTCGCTGCGTGGAGCTGATGACGCCTGCCGTCACCGTATTGCTCAGTGCCAGTGGACTGCCCAGAGCAACAACCCATTCGCCTGACCGGAGTGTACTGCTCTTGCCCAGCTTCATTACAGGCAAATTGTTAACTTGAATACGCAACGTTGCTAGATCCGATGTTTGATCCACGTCTTCTATCGTGGCAGGAAAGGTGCGACCATCCGACAGGCGCACCTGCACCATTGTGTTCGGCTTGTTGATTACAACGTGAGCATTTGTCAATATAAGCCCATTCTGCTCGATCACAAATCCTGAGCCGTTTGAGGCTGTTATTGGCTGCCCACTGAAATAATCAAAATGCCTTGTGTCCTTTATTTCAATATAGACCACAGAGTCCGCGCAGCCGGCAACCACATCCGCGATGAAATTGAATTCTCGCCGGTGACCGTTCAGTGCACGTGCCGAGATCGACGGCGTGAATTCCTCGCGTTGGTCTATCATTGTGCTGACCAGTGCACCAAGCGAGAATGGCACAAAGAAGCGAAAGGCACTGCGCCATCTTGAGTCTCTATGTCCATTCTTTTTCTGGTTATTGTTGTCGTTTTTCTTATTACTATCAGTATTAATAGTGGTATTGTCGGTTTTGGGACTATTATTCGGGCTGGTGTTATTGTTATTGCTACTGCTGTTGTCGGTGCCTCGATGATTGTCCGCAGTGTGCAGGGGTTTGTGACTGCAATAATACAACGTCGGTACGCCGCACGTCTTCATGAACACATCCAGTTTGCTGATGCTGCGCAGCGCCATTAATTTGTCTGATTATGTATAAAAGTGTTGTTGTTATTGTTATAGTAATACAATGTGTGCTTCCATTTGAGATTTAGTCGCACAGCTGTTTGAGACAGTCGGTTAGCTGCCTGCTGTGTCACGCAGATAAATTTGGTCACAAGCTATCGATAAGTAACTTAATTTGTATGGCCGCTATCAAATGATTGAAAAATAAAATATTTTATAATTAAATAATAAACACAACAAACACAGTTTGCTTTTTAAAAAAATAATCATGACTTTTATCGATACCACAGTTTCCTACAATCTGTAAGTTGTACGACAAGTTATGTCGTGTACGACCCGATAGTTAACTGGGTATCGATTTGTTCTGCTTTTGCTACACTCAATTGTAGTTGCAAAACAGTTGAAGAGCTGTAGAGACCATGTCCCAACGTTGGCTGTATCCAAAATAAATAAAACATTATTAAGTTGTAATATGCAATGTCGCAAATAATAGACTAAATCTTTACGATATGATGGAGGTATTCCAAACTGATTCGCACTACATATTTGTGAAGAGGGACAAAAGTCTATGGTGGAATCGTAAGACTTCGGAATTCACAATTAAGCCAGGTAAGTGCAGAGATGAATCATTTAGATGCAAGGCAGCAGCTGTTTTCTGCAATTAGTCTTGCTTGCAAGTTGTTGTTACTTTGCTACTTGGCTACCTTATCTGCGTCGCGCTCGCGTTTGGCTCTCGTAAACGCAAACTAAAATGAAAACAACTGTCCAGAAGCCTGTGTTTGAACGCGTATATTGTGTCGTGTTGAGTATGTATGTGCATGTATACTGCTCTAGTTTCTGCCTGAATGTCAAGGCTGGTGTGGGACCTGGTCTTCAGCCTTTGTCGGTAACGTTTCCGTTGTCTTTGTCTGATTCAGTTTATTGTGGGCGTTTGCATCTCGATTAATTGTATATGTGGTTGTATACATAAAAAGTCCGGAAGGCATTTAAATGTTTACTAAAGGATGACACTTTCGAGCAGATAACTCCTTAAC
Source organism: Drosophila pachea (assembly GCA_020883565.1). Classification (NCBI taxonomy): domain Eukaryota; kingdom Metazoa; phylum Arthropoda; class Insecta; order Diptera; family Drosophilidae; genus Drosophila; species Drosophila pachea. The sequence continues at coordinate 6,056,471 of JABVZX010000297.1, forward strand.
GCATTATCCGTATACATTAATCATTAAAATAGCAATTCCAAGTAGTAATGGTCCATATTTCACTATTTATTTTATGTATAGAAAGTGAGTAAAATGGTAGCTCAACCATAAATTGGTATGTGTACAGTATGTCCCTTTAATTGGCCTTCGCCTGTCCGCGTCCTGTTGATTGCTTGTTAATTGCTCAGTCAGTAGAATTCGAATTAGTACTTCGGTCAACACGCCACTGTCTAGTAATTGAATATAAAAATAATTTCCTCGTCACTGCCTTTGTCGTTACTCAGTAATGCCCTTTGACCTTTCGCTTTGTTGAGCCATGATAGGTTGCTGTACCACACAAAAATGTCAGTTGAGGTTACAAAAGTTACTTTCCAAGTCTATGCTAGGCAATCTGTGAATGCCAAACGACAATAGGTTATATCATTTTTGGATATAACGGATATATATTATATCAATATGTCTTAATATTTTTCATATTACTTTGTGTTCCTCTCGCAACAATAGTCGTTGAATATTATTTGATAATTAGTTATTAGTTTTAGCTTTCTTCCACTGATAAGCTTGCAAATATATGCATCAGAACCAAGATAAACTACAACAAGAGATAAGATTAACACGAAATTTGAACCAATTTTTTCTTAGAAAACTGCCATTTTAGCTTGTCCTTGTCTTGTTTTATGATGGGGTAGATGAGTGCCTTGTCGATTCATTGCCAATTATATTTATTTATCATATGTGAATAAATTTAAAATTTTGCTATATCCCATAAATCACATATCGTTGTGTGCGGCATTCACTCGATTATTTAATGAGCTTGATTAAAATGTGGGAGTATATATATGCGGCCAGTATATTATCTTAAAACGAGTCATCTGCGGTTTACGCCATTAAATGTGTAGTATTTCATGTTCTAATGATATTTATTTGCCTTAACAGGATGGGATCTTAGTTCCGTTGAAGACATTGAATGTATTGGCGTTACGCATGGAATCGTGGGTGTCATCTCGCTGCCAAATGTATACGAACCGCACTTGGTGGTCGTTAAGGAGGCGACGGCCATCGGTGTGCTTTATCCGCCTCACTTAGTGTACAAGATCAAGTCCATATGCATACTTAGTGCCGATGAGCCGGACTCTGAACTGCCCAATTGCACCAAGCACACAAAGTAAGTATATAAGATGCATGAACCATTCGAGTTTCAAGAAATAATAGATTTGTTACCACAGGAGCAACAACTCTACGCCAACGCACAGCGCCTCCTCGAGTAACAGCAACAACAATGCGAGTGGCGGAACTAGACAGGTGTCTAGCACCAAAAGCACAAAACTCTTTGAGGGAATGAATAAGACGTGGGGTGTGGTAAAGAGCGCCGGGAGCACAATCAAGGCTACTACTCAACAGGCGGCCAATTTGGCCACCAAGCAGGTGAAAAATTCGGTGGGCATACGGGAGCCACGGCAAATCGAGCGACGTATTACCGAGGAGCTGCACAAGATATTCGATGATACGGATAGTTTCTACTTCAGTTTTGACTGCGATCTAACGAATAATCTTCAAAGGCAAGAAGTTGGCAAAGATGACGCCCCTCCTCAACCAGATGAGAGATTTTTCTGGAACATGCATATGATCAGAGATATACTCAAAATGAATGTGAGTGTGTACATGATAATGGAGATGCCCTTAATGCAATGGATTATGTGTTTCAGGATAAAACATGGATAATGCCCGTTATTCAGGGGTTTGTGCAAGTTGAAGGTTGCGTAATAGGTAATGACTGCTTTACATTAGCTTTGGTCTCACGACGTTCTCGTCATCGTGCAGGCACGCGGTCAGTATACATAACGCTGCTTCAAGTCTAGTATTTACATTAAACTACGAACCTTTCATTTTGCAGATATAAACGACGCGGAGTGGATGAGAAGGGCAACTGTGCGAACTATGTTGAAACGGAACAAATACTTTCATTCCGGCATCACCAGTTGTCCTTTACCCAAGTGCGTGGATCGGTGCCTATATTTTGGAGTCAGCCCGGTTACAAGTATCGTCCGCCACCTCGTTTAGATCGAGGCGTCGCCGAAACACAACAAGCGTTTGAGCTGCACTTTACCAAAGAGCTGGCCATCTACAAGCGCGTGTGCATTGTAAACCTGGTGGAGCAGACCGGAAAGGAGAAACTCATTGGAGATTCCTACGCAGAGCATGTGATAAAATTCAATAACGAAGAGATTATCTACGTAACATTTGATTTTCACGACTATTGGTAAGTTGTGCAAACCCATTTTAAATAGATGACTATATAAACAAATAACTATTATCCATTAGCCGCGGTATGCGTTTTGAGAATGTCTCGGCTTTGATTGATGCTATTGGTCCAGAGGCAGGTGCCATGGGCTTCCACTGGCGGGATCAGCGAGGAATGATTTGCAATCAGAAGTCTGTTTTTCGAGTCAATTGTATGGATTGTCTTGACCGCACAAATGTGGTACAGACTGCCATTGGGAAAGCTGTGCTTGAATCACAATTAGTCAAACTTGGCCTGTCTCCACCCTATGCCCCAATCCCCGACGCATTGAAGGCACCGTTTATGGTTCTATGGGCGAATAATGGCGACATCATAAGCCGACAATATGCCGGAACCAATGCATTAAAGGTTGGAAATACCAATATATTTATGCTTCGATTACATAATAGCCATTTCTATTGTACTCCAGGGCGACTATACGCGAACGGGTGAGCGTAAGATCAGCGGGATGATGAAGGACGGCATGAACTCGGCCAATCGGTTTGTAGCTTGCTCAAATATCTATATGTTTAAGTCACCTTAATCTATGTGGACCCTATTTATTCTGTCTCATTATCTCATGATAGCGATTGAAATCGAAATTAATCAGAATAGATAATTTTTTTACTGGGGTCTAATTGTAAATTTACTGAAAAAGGCAATCATCTAGCTATCGCACCGTTATCAATAACATTTTCAGGTATTTCATTAATGACGAAAACGGGCACCAAACACTATTTCGAATTGATTACCCCTTTTACTAATGCCGCATGCCAAAAAAATGAAACGTACTTAATCATAAAAAGCATACCTATGTGATAGCTTTTTAAGCTTCGGTTTATTTGTCCAATCAAACAGAGTAAACAACAAACTAACAACTTTTTATATATATTTTTAAATCCACTCATTCTCGGGCTAATACTATGCCAGACCACTTTTTAACCGCTATCAAAGTTCAATCCATAAACTCGATTTATATATGACTCTCAGCTAATATCGTGCCAACTTCTTCGTAGCTTTTTTATTCAAAACTTTACCGACTCGTTTCGCCAGAGCATTATCGATCTGATGCAAGGCAAATTGCAGAAAGCGGCTGATTTGAAAGAGGATGACGTACTAGAAACCATTGTGCAAATACTTACACCCGATGCAAACCCACCACTGGGTGGATATTATTATGCGGGCGTCCTAGGACCAGAGCTAAAATTGCTCGAATCAATTGTCTATAGCAGGTGCGCAGATACGACCATAAATGAGGTCTATCCAGCCGACCGTTCAGATGGCCACACAACTCAAAAAAAAGAAATACAATTACAATTCTTAGTTGCTCCAATTGTTACAATCATATTGTTTCTTTCGCTTTAAAAGGTACATTACCATATTCGATATTTAATTGAATTTTTTTTCGTTTGCAATCATTCATCTACACATAGCTTCTTCGATTGAGATTATTAATGTCATTTGAATTAATATATCATCGTAACCGTTTCAGCTACTACCTGGCCCGCTTCAAAGACTCGTACCGCCAAGCAACTATTAACCTAATGCTGGGCAATCATGTTTCTTCCGAAACGCTTAGCGCTTTGGGCGGCCAATCGGTACCGGATGAAATTGATGGTGAAAGTGCGGAGCAGGCGAAACTGTTGGTGGAGGATTGTCGACGTTTATTATTGAGCTCCGAGCAGTATCCAGTGGGTGCTTGGGGTCTGATCAATGCTGATCCAAGGTATGCGTTACATATGACATAAAATGTTACCGATCTCAATTTGTATCTTTGTTAGTTCTGGGGACATCAACGAGACCGAAGTGGATTCGGTATTGCTTTTAACTGACGATTGTTATATTGTAGCCGAGTACGATTCACACTTCGACAAGATTGTGCGTTTTGAAAAGGTTAACCTAACGCAAGTGCGTCTCATTGAGTTGGGCATGTATCAGCAGACCAAAATTTTTCAAGGCTCTTCGCCCAGTCATCTTTGCCTTCGCCTAAACTACTGCATTAATGATCAAGAGGGATTCTTCCACATGTTCCGCTCTGCCAATTTACGTTTCTTCAACAACGCGGCTTATGTCATCAAGACGCAAGAGGAACTTGCCGAATCAATGACATCGATTATCGAAATGTTTCGTATTGCTTTGGAGAACGCCGGCAATTCAGATGTTCGGTTCGTTACAGGCGGCGTGCTGCAGCGACGTAAGAGCAAGTTGCCACTGCTTGATGTGCCCAAGGGTATGCCGCGTAATCTATCAGAATCTCAGCTTGTACAGCTAAGTTCTAAGGCGCTGTCTAACGTAGCCGGGCAGTTCTCTAAAATAGGTCAGACATTCAAGAAACCAACAAGCTCCGGGCAAGCAAGTGGAAACATTGCAGCTACACTTAATCCCCAAATCATGCGGCAGACAGAGGGCACAAATTTGGACTTTTGCCAGGAGGCTGACAAAGCCGTTTTCACTGTTGGTGGCAAGCAGCGAGCAAACAGCTCGAGCAGTACGGATACTGAAGAGCGCGACAATAGCCTTTATGAACCCGAGGTGGATTCGGATGTTGAGATAGCTTTGGACAAGGTTAACTTCAATGAGAGCGCCTTTCTGCCCTCAGTTGGTATTGTCATGGGCAGCCAGATTGACCAGCCTTCGAGCAGTGTGCAGCAACTGAAGCAAAAGGATAGCCTGTGCAAGACAGCAGAAGATGTGCTCACAATTTCGATAACAACAGTTACTGATAACGTTAGCTTGCCTAATGGCCTCCTGGAGAATGCTCCGCCTATGCGGCCAATAACTCCAAATCCACAAATATGCATACAGGCTCAAGAGGCACAGGAAGTAGATGTGGAAGGGTGCAAGCTACAGTCCAGGTCGGTATTCTACACCCAATAGTATCCTATATTGTAGTCTGTTTTGTTTGTTACGTTCTAGTTCTTAATTTGTTCTTAGACAATATAATTATAATGTAGCTGCTCTGTATTCTATACAAATTTATAGAGTAATCTTTGTGTTCTTTTGTAAATGTATCTCCATTGTGTATTGCAGTGTGTTCTTATCTTATAGTAAGGTTCCAATATGTTTATATGCTTATGTTTCTTATTGCTATATGAAGCATGTATTATTTTACAACAACTTTTTTTTGCCTGATTCTTAACAGTTTCGATGCGCTCGAAATGAAAATAGATAAATAAATACAAACGTTTGATAAATATGTTAAGTTGGACTTTCTTTATACAATGATGAAAAATTTTTTTAGGATTGGTAGCAATGAAACGACGCTTCCGGTGGGTCAGCCCACCAGTATCGAGGCCAACAAGCTGAAGCAAATCACAAATCCACTCTCCAAACTGGCCAAAGGTATGCAGAATATTGGCTTGAATCTGGATCCACGTAAAATTGCCTCCAAGGTGAGGATAACCAAATCCACTGAATAACACTTTAATAAAACTATGTACATGTCCTGCAGACTGGCGTCCTGTCGCCAATCAGCGTTTCGGCGGATAATTCTCCACCGGGACGTGGGCCAGGATCACGTGATGATTTGCTAGAAATGTGGGCAGCTGAGAAATGCAAGTCCAAGTTAATAGCGCTATAAATGGATGGAGACTTAGCGCAGCCTAATTACACTTTCATACATTGAGACAGTGATATACAGATATATTTATTATACAAGTTTTGGAGCGGAACGTTTATTCTAGCTGTTTTCTGTGGCACACCGAAGGGAATCTATATACTAGAGACATATATGTAAAGTGAACACACACTATTCGGAAACTAGTTCACGCGGCACGTGTTTAATATGAATGTTTTTGTACTTTACACGATATTTGCAATGTTGGTGATTGTTATTGTAGTGCGTTACTTAATTTGTGCGTCATTAACCAAATATGTAAACCATTTAAGCTCTATATTATATATGCTAGGAGAAGCAATATGTGTTACATGTGCGTAGTTTACGGCAAGTCATATGAGAATATTTTTCAGATCAATTTGATGATTTAGCAACTTGATTATTGATGTCCTTCGATGTAGCAAATATTTCAGTATACCACATGCTTGATACATTCACTGATTACATAGACTAATTGTTCAATTATAGCGTGCTTATGAACATCTTATACGTAAATGAAACACAAGAAAAAGCCAAATTGCAGACACAAAGCGAAACCAAAACCAAAACAAGTAACAAAAAGACAAGACAAACAAAAGACTAGGCCAATGCGTAAATGTCTTATTTTTTACACGAAACCCACTAAATCTCAATTTTCTTTTAAGTATAAAAAGAAAAACAATTTTCAACTAGAGTTAGAACAACGAAATTGTTAAAACTCAAAGGAATTCGAAAAGCCATCGAGTATACACACAAATTATACACAGAACAATTACTCAATTACGATGTATTTTACCAATTATAGAATGTTTATTGTCGCTTTGAAATATAATACTAATAGAAAGTAGTCTTACTGTGTATATATAAGCCACCGAATATATATGAATATATAAAGCTTCGAATATATTTGCAACTCATAGAAAGCAGAAGTGTCTACAGAGTTCTCACTGGCCTTTCCTGTATGTTTTTCCCAATCGATTCGAATTTAGCTCTACCTCCGAGATGTGATGTTTAAACATGGATTAATATATCGAAATTAAGCTATTTGGTTACCCAACATATAGACTTATGCATCAGTCTTGACTCTTGCTACTGGCCAATGCCGTCTAATAGGATCAAAACGTGTCAGTGGCAAGTGTTGTCCCATTGTTGGACGTCGCTTGTTTACATAAGCGATAAAAAATGGCAGCCAAGCAACCACCAAGCGGCGAAGCGACGCTTCCGCTGCGTTGGGGAAATCAAAAATCCATTACAATACCACGGAAACCGACCATCATAGAGAGCTGGCAATCAGCTTATGTATACATAAGTGTGGCTGGCTCGATTGATATTAGAGTTTTATTTATGCGAACTTTGACGCGGACGATGCCAGGGCAGGCGGACCCATAGTGAACTTTTGCCGCGCCAGCTGATAAGGGCCACACGCTGCTGTTGTTTTTGCTCGTCTTGGCCAAGCGTCCAATATCATGCTAATGCTGCTACACACCTACACACATACAAACTCACGCAGACCCACCCACAGTTGCACCAATTGTTTTTCAATCAAAGGGCCATCAATCTTTTTGGAATATTTGTTTAATTAACGCACAGACATTGGCCGTTGCGTACCTAGCCGCACGGCAGCCTCACGAACAGCTACATAAGTATACGGGCTTTCATGGCAATCCCGTTGACCCATGGTCACGCCTGATTGCGATGTAACCTGGCCTCGATTGCGGATGCAGTTGTCCTACCCTTGGTATTTGCCTTCGTTTTCACTGAGCTTCGGCTTGACATTTTTCTTTCGCATTTCACTTCTTAGCTTCGGTCCATGACTTGGGCGTCCATTAAGTGTGTCTGTGCTAAGACTTGGAAATTGTCTTTTGAATGTTTCAATTACACGCCTTCTTAAGCACAGCTTCTCCTGCTCCCAAATTGAAGCGATGCTTGTCGAGGCTGAAGCTCCCTAGCTTTCACTTGACGTGCCTTCAGTATTTTAGCTTTTATGCGCCAATAAAGTGAAATACACAGATAGTCCAAGAATTTACTGCCTTCCATCTATCGCAGGGGTTCAGGGTGGATGTGTATCTGTGTAGGAGTGAATTTGTGTGTGTCTGAGGGCATGTGTGAGATTTCCACTTGCCACTTGCCACTTGCCACTTGCCTTGCACCCGCCTGCCACTTTCGTTAAACACTTTTGCCTTAAACCATTAATTTCCTATACGTTCGACTTGAACGTGCTGGTGCCAGGAGCCAACTCCATGCGAGAGTTAATTTTATTGCTAAAAGCGGGTTAAGTGCTTGACGCACAGCTGAGTGCCTCTATTATATTATGTATAAAGCAGAGAGCGCCGAGCCTGCTGCCGCTCCGGCTCTTCGATAGGAATCGAATTTGCTTTATGGCATGTATGCTAATTTGATGTCTAGCTGACATTCGCCTCAGGATTGGGGGCATTGTTGCCATCGATGCCTTCGGAGCGCATTTACTGTGATTGTGATTTAATTTACAGTTGAGCCCCGATGGCAGATCAAACTTACTGTAAATGCCAGAGCCCCGCCCATCTCAATGCAATGCAATTATGTCGATGCAGTAAAGTGAGCATGCAAAGAGCAACGCTGCCGCGAATTGATGTTTGACCTCTTCAGCGGTCTTGTGAATCGAGGAAAGGCCATTAAAATAAATGCATACAATTTGCGTAAAACTATAAATTTCTAGTATTTGCACAATGTGAATAAATCGATCGCAAGAACCGTAAAATCAAATGATGCATAAATAAAATCAATGACGCCGTGCAGGCCAAACATGACCCAAAGGTCAGAGTGCACAATGAGTGAGTTATTTACGAGGATGGAAGTTTATGACCGCAGAGCAACCAGATTGACACTTGAAAGCAAATTAAATAGAAAATTGCGTTAGGCGAAAAGACTGAACCAAAAATAGTTCTGAAATTTTATACATAATTGAATTTATGGTCGAGCATCGAGCCTGTGCATACAATTACCCAATCGTATAGGCAGCTGAGGTCAGTTCAGATCGGCGCATTTCGGTGGCTGACTTGCCCGATTGGCCTGTGGCTATGGCACCACACGCCAAACAGTCGCAAACCGAATGTCATCTTCAATTTCAAATTCAATTATAAAACAAATTGGTTTGAGCGCAAATAAATACACAAACACGTATACATATATACAAATACAGGGATGAACTGTGCGAGTGTGTGAGTGTATTGTATTGGGGGACACTCGAGGCAACATCAAACGGAAAATCCATTCATCCACTTTGGAACTGTGTCCGAGTCGCTCCAGTGATATAAATGTAATGAAATGTTAACAAATGACAACAGGCTGGCAAACATGAAGCAAAAACCGCAAGGGTGCCGTGCTCCTGCATCCGTACTGACCGCACACCCACACACGAGAGTATACCGTGACACTCTCACACGCACACATGCTCTTCACGTATCGAATTAGTTTGATGAGATTTATTGGCTCAAGTCCCACTTGACCAACAGCAACAGCGCCTGGCCAGACAATTATGGATGAGGCCCATTTGTTTTGGCCGGGCGTTTGATACGTCACATTCACATGGTTATGGGCAAATCATGTGGCTGACAATGATGCTAATGACGATTCCTTGGCATTATATGGCACCGATTCATTGCCTCCGGCTCGCATTCCCTCTATTACCTAAACGGATCGGATTACCATGCGGGCAAGTCGAACTCGACAACCAGTGCCGGGACCGCAACACAAGCCCGACCCACAGCCCCCACCACTGGCCAGTTCAGCCCACGCACGTCGCCTGTCAACGCCAGGCCCTTGCCAGGTCCTTTGGGGAAATTTGTCAGAGCATCAGCAGCGTTAAGGTGCCAATTAAGGGCTTTTTAGTATCAATTACAAAATCGCACGTTTTCGCACCTTTGTCAAGCTCGAGGAAGTGTGTCCTGGTGTGTGCCAGG
>JABVZX010000297.1:6142402-6152770 GCA_020883565.1 Drosophila pachea
AACAAGAAAACAACTCTTAATTGACGTACGAGCAAAGTGGGAGTTGCAATTTTCATTGACTCCACTTTAGCTGGCAGTTGGGTGCCTAAAAGTCGACCGCAGCGCTGAGACTGGGAGGGAGAGAGCGAGATAGAGAGAGAGAGAGAGAAAGAGAGAACGAATGAGAGCCGAAAAGCTTGGTTCACTGGAGGGGGTGAATGTGGAATAGGCGTGGAGCGAATTGTGAGTTGCAAAGCTATGCTAGAGGTTCCGGTCAGGTTTAGAACATTTTGATCGGCCACCTGAAAGCAATTCTTGTGCTCACACACACACCCACACACACACAGTATCGATTTATATGGCAAGAAGTTGGCTTGTTTGCTCGACTTAGCTGCAATTAATTTGGCAATTGACGCTGGTCAATACACACTCGAGCACTCCGAACTATGGGCCATAATAACATAAATTCATGATGGCCAATCGCTGGCTCCATTTCGGTATCAGATACATTAGGCAAATGACGCCGGCCTTTGTTTTGTTGCCAAACATTCGAATAATAGGCAGCCAGCATGCTAAACAATAAACTGCATGCCATGCCAAATGGGAATGGTTAAAAGCAAATGGAGTTTGTGGCTGTCCCTTCATCCTCCGGCAGTTTCCCTTCTGGACATTAGGCGGCTAAATTTGTGACGCGTTTTCTGGGCTTGGCTTTGTCTTCATTCAAATGCAAACAATGGCTGGCTAAAATGTGTAACCCCCGCCCACCACACACTCCGCTCCCTGATGCGCCTCCACACAAATGATATGGCAGAACAAGTATGGCAGCAAGGTATCTATGTGCGAGTGTGCGAGTGTGCGAGTGTGTGCGTTTGTGTGCGTACACTCTCAGAGTCTCACACATGCATACAGCCCTCTCGCTGCGCTCATAAATAACGCTTTACACTTTGATTTAAATAAATTGTATTACGAACGCTCATATTTTATCATTTCATTTCAAGAGTTTCGCGTTGTCCGCGATTCGATTCCAATTTTCTATGCGAATTTCCCAAAACGATTTTCCTCTTAACGTAAATACATCCTGATTTAGTACCCTTTCGAAAGCATAAATTTCGGGCTCATTTATGTGTCAAGTCGCTAGGCAGATGACAAAAATTTCTAGTCCTCGACCTCCTCATATGCAGCAGAATATAGTACGATCAAATAAATATATATTAGTATATATATTAGTAGTATGTGTGGCTAACACTTATATTATATTATCGAACTCTGCCGTCTCATCTCTATAACGTTCGAAAATCGATACAAATCTGAATCCTTTAAATGGAATGTATAAATAAATAAACATATTTATTCAGCTAATTTGTCGTGTGTTCTCATCCTGCCTTTCTCTCTAACTCATCTTTTGGTTCTTCCCTCATTTTGTAAATTTTTTTTTTTGATTTGACGCACTCCCCGTGCGTCCCCTAACCCACTGTAGTCTCCCGACACATCCCAATGTGCTGAGGTCCTTTGTGTGCCTGCTGATTTTGCAACTGAATGCTTCGCAGCAAAAGGATCGCCGGCTACCTATTCAAGGATCCACTTGAAAACCGATCGCGGATTAATGTGATTAACTTACAGTTGATTTCAGCATAAGAAAGGGGCGCTGGGAGAAGTGCGTTGAATGAAAAAGAGAATCGGTCGAAAAAGTTTCAAATTCAAGAGCAAGCGGATCCTTTGGTACATCGGAGACGGCGGCTAATACAAAGGCATCAATGCGCAAATCGAGCTAAAGTCCTTAATGCTCAGTGGATGTGCGTGTTCGCCAAGACACAAAGACAACGACAACAACGACAACAACAACAAAACAAACAAACCGACAGACAGACTACAAACAGCAGCTAAGACTTAATTATTTTATAAGGCGGCAACAACAACAGCGCAGCGGGCGGCATGGGGACCGCCCAGCGCGCGAGTCCTGTCGATTTGCGGTTACTGTTTGCTACCAACATCTGTGTGCGTGTGTGTGTGTGTGTGCAAGCATATCTAAATTGGTCTTGCAGGCGCGCTGAGTCCCCGCTGAAGGAAATATCAATTTGTCGCCACATCATAAAAGGCAGCGCAATAAAATTACGCCCCGTTTCACCGCCACATCTCGCCTCTCACACACACTCTAGCACTCTCTCTCTCTCTTTCGCTCTTGCACTCTCTGTTTTTGCCAGTTGGGGCGAACATCTATATCTTTGTCAAATCCCGCATTCAATTTGGCACTGCTTTGTGCGCAAAATCCCCAAAGGAATCAGCTCGTCCGGTTCGCAGCGCGGCTGGTGGCGGTGCCGCACCACTCCAGCGCCCAACCACGCCACCCTTGGCACCACCCACCCACAGGCACACTCACACAAATCCGCGCCAAGAAGCACAGCAACAAAGCGGCTCTGGCAGAAAAAAAATAAACACAAAGAAAGACACCTCGTAAATGGCAAATGCAATTCGCGTATTTTATGACGCGCCACGTTGATGGCGATGGCGATGGCGATGGCGATGGCGATGGCTTTGGTTGGCGCGGCAGATGGCGCAAAAGTGCTTCATCGCCAGCCAGTTGGAGGAGCACATTGAAACAATGGTGCTGGCTGAGTTTCTGCAATAGCTTTCCGCAGCGGCTGCGGCAGCAGCAGCATAAGCTGAGCGATAATAAGAGACAAGAAAAATAATAAAATAAATAATGAAGAACAATTCAATTATTTTTGGGGCCAGCTCTGAAAGCCACAGAGAAGGACCGAGAGGGGGTGAGGGAGAGTACAATACTATATGTACTTTACTATATGTATTGCTTCTGGCTAATGATGATGCATTAAGGCTGGATGATACAGAAGGAGAGAGAGAGAGAGAGACAAGGACAGAAAAAGCTATGTAAAGGGCGGAACGTAAGTAGAGTAGAAACCAGGAACAAGTGAAACGGAAGGAAGGGGAGATGCGGAACAGCTTTCAAGAAGACAGAGCGCCATAATTCATGGCAATTTGCTTAAAACTAACCTTAGATAAGCCTACTTGAACTCTATATAATACAGTCTGTCCTCAACAAAACCAAAGGTTGAGAGAACTCAAAGATACTTCTAGCTCATGGCGTAGCTGAAATGGCGTCCATTTTTGAGGTTTGCTGCCGCTGCCCAGAAAATCATCGTCCGTCGGCCATATCAGCGTTCCAATTATCTGCCGAATCTCAGCAGTGTGCAAGCAAAAGGCGCACAGCTGGATATTAGGACTGGGATGTATATCAAACTGGTAGCCTGGCGATTTTAATTGAGGCCTGGCAAACAATGCAGCTAACGGAGCGGCGTATGTAAATGTAATTTAATTGTAATCCAATTTGTAGCCAACACACACACATACACACATGGACACACACGCATACACACACCATCAGCCAACAGTAGCCATGCCTTCGATGCCTACCTGGGGTGCATTAGATCGGCTTAAGATTAGAGGAAACTTCAAGGCGCTGCCGTGCTCACCCTTCCCATAGAAGCCAAAAATTATTACTCAAAGAGGAATTCTGAAAAAAGAATCTCAATATGTATGTATATTAGCCTTTTTCCTTGGCTGTGGCTAAGTCGCCTGGCGCCGGTTTAAGACAAGATCACGATCAAAAGTATGCAACTACCGGGCCAATAATTATGAGCTCAGGCTCGCTCCGGATCGCGATAGACGCGCCCGGAGAGCACTTCCCGCCGTGCGGTCTGTTGGCCAAACATGCAAATTGTGCACTTAGCCAAAATGCAGATAAAGATATAGCCATAACATATTCAATAAGCGAGCGGCCGCCCCTTGCGTTGACCGTGAGATTTTAATCAATCAGAGGCGGGCGCACTGTAATCAGGCGTAAAATTTACAGCAAACAACGCGGATTGAAAGTGGATGAAAGCCTTCCGTCACGTGCGCGCACTCCTGATGTCAAGGATACGTCGAGCACGGTAAAATCTAACTCGAACTCGGGGTCGGCCGCAGGCGAGGGTAAATGAATAGTTTTCTGTCTGGTATTTATACACTTTATGGTTTCTGACGTGCCGTGATTTGTATGAAACTTGTTAACCGAATCCTGTCGCTCGCCAGCCCATCGCTCGGATCGTCCTGCCGCGGCCCTCTCTAATGCAAATGCAGCCCGTTCCATTAAAACGTGCCCTCTCAACTCAGCCCTTGCCGCTGTCCTTGTTCTGGTCTCATTCCGGTAATAAAGTTGTTCAAGTGTATTCATTGCCATATGCTCCGCTGAGAGTGTGTGTGTGTGTGTGTGCGTGCGTGTGTGGCTTTTGTTATCACATAGGATTAGGCGTAATGAAGTGTTTTAATACGTTTAGGCTACACAAACCCACACACATACGCACACCCCGTTGGGTAGTTGGAGAAAAAGTTCAACAATAAAAAGCCGACGAGCTAAAGTAATTAAAATGTAAACACTCTTCGGATACGATTCCAATTAGATAGCGGAGTTGGAAAAGACTAAAGACCAGGAAGTGGAGCTCCTTAAATTCGACACCCTGTCGGAGTTCGAGTCGGATCTGAGCCGAGGTTGGATCTGGACCGAATCTGGACTTGAACTTGCAATCTTAAGTTAGTTAGACATCAGCTGAAGCCGAGGCTGGAGCTAGAATGGAAAGGAAATTTAATCGGAACTGGTGTATACACTGCCATCCCTCGCCACCTCTCCCCACCTGACGAGTGGAAGCTCCCACTTGTACACTTATAAATTTTGCACCTTATTTCGTTTCCGCATTTGTTTCCGCTTCTCACTTTTTGGTTCCCCATTTGTCGGGCAGTGGGCGTGGCAGGGAAAACCATTAAGTAAATTACATGCTGCTAGCTGCCAGCTACCGTTGCGCGTGTGAAGAGAGGGCCGCAGAGCATAGACTGCAATCGCATTGATGTTGAACGAAAATCGAGAGAGCGAGAGAGAGAGAGGGAGAGAGAAAAAAAGCGCGTGGAGTATAGCGCTTAACATTCGAGTCGGGCGTACAGGAGAGGAGGCGTGGCAGCGCCATTGACGCGCTGTTTTGTGGGCATCAAAACATCAAAGTGATTGAATTGTTGCGATTGCTTTCAGTCGAAGTGTGCGATGCCTGAGAGCAATTTGAATTGAATCGGAATGAAATTAAAATTGCCGCCAGTTGAGTATTAGTTGGATTAACTATGGCACCACTTGTGCGTGGCAAGAGGAAGCACCAGATTTCTTGCAGTTGAGAGTTGAGTTATTTGTTTCCAATAAATATACATTATCAGAAGCCACAAACGCCAGTTCATAAAAAGCGCATAAATTTATGTGCAAAGAGTATAAGCGCTTGTGGGAGAGTGTGTGCGTGTGTTTGCTAGAGAGAGAGAGATAGAGAGAGAAAGAGAGAAAGGGAGAAGCTGGCGTATACATGTCTGCCAACGATAGCTATTAAAATTTGAATCACAGCAATTATAATTAATGGTCGAAAACGACTTTTATAAATGTTGGCAAATCGCCGCACAAATTGTGCAATGGCCTGTGACAACAACAGCAACAGCGACAACAACAATTAAAACAAAGCCAACAACATTAATTGCCCAAGAGCCGCAAATAATTGGCATTAATTTTAACGCCATTTTATAACGGCCAAGCCACAAAAAACTGAAACACATTAACGAGCCTATAAACACTTATAGTTTAAACATGTTCAGTGAGAGGCATTCGGCATTTGGCAATGGGATCGTACACCTGCATACGCACATACATTCGGCCAATTGGGCCAGGGTAAGGGGAAAACTGATACGGATATGAAAATGGAGTAAGATTTTTCGACCAGATATAATTGACGCGTCGCACATTTCGTTAATTAACTGGTTTGCTCTCAAGTTTCATAGCGAATAGTGTTAAAAGAACAGTAGCGGAAGAGCGGTAGAGAGAGAGCGATAGAGAAGAAGTGAGGCAAGGACACATCTCTATGAACCGCTCGGATGTGTATCACATTAGCAAGATTTGCATCGGGATTACGCGTTGCGGCAGAAGTAGCTGCAAAACGGACACTCTCACCTCGCCTTAAAATGCGTGCGTTTGTGAGAGTGTGTGTCCTTGCGTCTTTGCGTGTGACAATTGTCAGAAATCAAGAGCAGCCGGTACTCAAAATCTGGGTCAATCTCTCGGCCAACCTGGGCCAACCTGGGCCAATCTGGGCCAATCTCGGCACTCGAGCGTCAACAAAAGGTAAGCAGATTTGTGCTAATATGACGGCATCTGTGTGCCTGAGACAGAGCGGCACCTGAAGCCGAGGGGCTGCGTGTGAACGCCGACAACGCCTCAATAGAAGCCCCTGAGCCTAGTACAAACTCAGAATACAAACTTATATACGCACTCAGATCGGTGTCTAAGCTTCAACTACTGTTTGTTTAAATTATGCAAATCTGCGCAAATCCTGCGGCCCAGCTCAGCAGAGAACAGAGCTTGGCGTGCGCCGATCAGCGAACCTCGCAGACAAAGGGACGAGCATTTTAATTGGTATCCTTACTCCAGGATTTGCAAGGAAACTGAATGCATACATATGAGCATTTTGTATTTATTTTCAAGCTTATATTCAGACTTATACGAGTAACTGCACAAGTATTTCGCGACTAGCGAATTTGGTTCTCCAAAGCCCAGCCGATTAAAGCTACAGCTGACAGCCGTGTATGCTATGAGAACATTCCGCAGTGGAACTCGCGTGTGATTGTTTTCGCTCGCGAATGCGTAGGAGTGAAAAACATGGTAAATATTTAGCCAACATTCTGGTAACCAATATGCAAAACAAGCGCCTTGGCACAGCTGCTATTGTTAACGATGAGAGCATCCCGAAAACTCTATATCCATCCGGATGACCGAAATCTGTGCAGTTCGCATTGTTGCTATGCATTCATCTAGTTGGCAGCGTCGAAACCGCAAACCGAAGACAAGCCGTATCCTACATGCTGCTAGTTTGCTTTGTTGTCAGCCGTGTTTCATGCGTGTGCGCTGAATGAGCCTGAGCCGCTTTTGGGCATTACTAGATTAAGAAACAAAACAACTGCCGCGCGCATGTATTGAGGAGTGCGTTGAGATGCATATGCTGCCACACAAAGGCTTTGGCATTTGCTTCATAGCTCATTACCATTGTATGGCGTGCCGAGTGCGTGATAAATATTTTGCTACGCTTTCCATTATCTTTTGCAAAAGAATGGAAGGGCGCGCCTCTATGCGTGTAACTGTGCGAATAGTTATCTCTTAGCGGATCTTTGGCATTAAGATACGCGGCATTCACTTTGAACTTCCTAGGAAGAATCTCATTGCTCATTTATAGCTCTTGTATTTATATAGATTATAGAAATTATTAGTTTGCGGCACTATTTGCAAAGTACACCAGTTTTTTGAATTTTGAATTTTCATTAGCATTGGCCGATAACGATTTCAGTACGGTGAAGCTGCGATAACATGTACGGAGCTGCCAACCGTTTTAAAAGCTCTTGTCATTTGTTTTGTTTTTGTGTTGTCATTTGGGAATTCGTTTTATGCCGGTTCGTATTCATTGTGTCGTTTACCTATAGTTAAAGAGAACTACACACTCGTTAAATTGAAGGGCATTTTAAGAAATTGTTTTTGATTATAGATTATTTTATAATGTCTTTTGTTGGACGTACACTGCTGCGGAATGTAAGTCTAGTTTTAATGCAGTCTCATTTAAAAACATGCCATTGTGATTACGTAATCTGAGATATGTCAATTATGCATTGCAGGTACCGCTGCTGAGCAAAGTCGTTGCTGGTCAGCATAAGGGAATAGCCCGTCTGATTCACAGAAGTCAGTATGCAAAGTTAATCAAGTAACTGAAATATTTGAAATCGATCTAATTGTTAATGCCGCTCTTAGGTGCTCCGCTGTCCGCTGTGCATGTACAGCAGCCTGCTCCAGATTTCAAAGGCTTGGCGGTGGTTGGCAACGACTTCCAGGAGATCAAACTCGAGGATTATAGGGGAAAATATCTGGTGCTGTTCTTTTATCCATTGGATTTGTAAGCTTATGCCCATAACTTGTCCATATAATTAGTTTTACGTTTGATTTTATCAATTTTGTGCAGCACGTTTGTGTGTCCAACGGAAATTGTTGCATTTAGCGAGCGCATTAAGGAGTTCCAAGACATTAATACTGAAATTGTAGGTGTGTCTGTGGACTCGCATTTCAGTCATTTGACTTGGTGCAATGTAGATCGTAAGAAGGGCGGCGTTGGCAAACTTCAATATCCTTTACTTTCGGATTTAACCAAGAAGATATCTGCTGACTATGGTGTACTGCTCGATAAGGAAGGTATCTCACTACGCGGAACATTCATCATTGATCCTAAGGGTATTCTACGTCAATACTCTATCAACGATTTGCCTGTTGGCCGTTCTGTTGATGAAGTGTTGCGTTTAATCAAGGCTTTCCAGTTCGTCGAAGAACATGGCGAAGTATGCCCTGCAAATTGGAATCCCAAAAGTAATCCAGCCACTATCAAGCCAGATGTCGACGACTCCAAGCAGTACTTCAGCAAACATGGATAAGTTTGCACACAACCAAATTCAATACACCAGAAAAACGTCTTTAATAAAGCTCTAAACTAATGTTATGTCAATCCTTTAATGAAGCATACAATACAAAGTACATAGTTACATAATTAGTTCAGGTTTGCTGTTTAGGTTAGATATTTGAAGGCTGTTAGGCTAAGAGTTATAAGCGTGTCGAGCATATAAAAAAGATCAGTTGGATGGCGGTGGCGGCGGTGGTGGCTGCGACAAACTTAGCGAAGGCGGTGGCGGTGCGCACGGCGGCGGTGGCGGTGGCACGTACCCAGTGCCCCAGCTAGGATAGCCGGTTGCCCATGGTGGCATCGGCGGTGCACTGGTACCAGGTGGTGGCGGAATCAACGGTGGCAATGTGCCCGGTATTGGCGGATTCATGGGCTCGGTAGCCGGCGGTGGTGGTTGTGGAGCACTCATCCAAGGCATTAGAGGTGGCGGCATCGGTGGCGGTACCTGAGACACAGGTGGTGCTGGCACATATGGTGCCATACCAATACTATGATCCATACCCATGTTATGCTCCATGCCCATTTGATGCTCATGTGTTGGGCCGCCCCATCCACCGCCCACGTCACGCTGATGGTCACGGGACGATGAGTTTGGAGACGACTGAATGGCCTGCAATTGGGAAGGCTTCTTATCAAAGATGCTATAGCTGGCACGATGCAGCTGCGGAGCAGCAGGTACATCGGCCTTAGTAGTAGGAGGAGGTGGTCCTTCGCCCAATTCTGCCATCAGACTCATATACTCCTCGTCAATCTTTGCCTGTGAGTCCTCACAGGACATGCCAGGAACCCCAGAGCCTGGACGCTTATTACGACAATCTTTTGTCAAATGACCAGTTCCACCGCAAGCAGTGCATACGATCGTATTAGTGATGATCGGCTTGTCTGGACATTGCCACGATTTGTGATCTGTGGAGCCGCAAGTGCAGCGCTGTATATCGTTCTCTCGCAATGTGCCGTTCAACTGGGCCAATTCACGTAGCTGCATACGGCGCAGATCGTTGTGGCCCTCCGGCACTTCGATACCCTGACGGATGACATCTTTGATCTTATCAACTGCTTTGCGCACAGCCTCGGGATTGGGAGCAGTTATGAAAGCATGTAATGGTTCATCTTCACCAGGCAACGGCTGACCGTCCTTGCGACCCACTTTTCCTTCCTTAACAGAACCTTTTCCACGTATTATGATCTTGGCACCTGTATCCTTCTCCATGGCTTTCAGAGTGTTGCCGCGTGGGCCAATTAGTAGACCCACAAAGTTGATGTCCGGATGCTGCTCCTGTGGAATCAGAACTTTATCGCTGACGCGCGTAACAGGCGGCCTGAGGAAGAAATATATCAGATCAAACTTTATAATGCGCTGTGGTCACTGTCTTACTTGTAATCAGCAGGCGGCTTGAATTCCGGATTAACAGTCTGCATCTTGACTATTAACTGATGGCGCTGCTCCTCCAAGCGTTTCCGATAGCGGAATTCACGCGTGTTCAAACGCTTGCCATCAGAACTATAAATGGGCTCCGGAGACGGCGATCTGAGAATAAGAAAAACAAACAAAAAACAAATCGCTTTTAAAAAGGCGTGTTCGGCTAGGCGTAGCCGTATATAGAAGTCTAAGCTTAATTATCTAATTATAAATGCTACATAAACGTATTTGATACATTTCATAAGGATTATCGTATAAAATAAATCCTGTAATGTGCAAATGGTCAGTCATTAATCGACAAGTTTTGATTAAAGAAATTCGCTGGTGAATTGAGAAGAGAAGAATTTTGATTAATTCATTTTTTGTTTCGCTTTTAACTCGTTTTGTCGCGTTCTTGAGAGT
>JABVZX010000297.1:6152830-6163739 GCA_020883565.1 Drosophila pachea
GCAGCAGCCTTCACATATCTGTAAGACGTGCATTAATTATGGGACGCTCACGGCTTTGAGGAAGAGAAAAAATTGACATTATTATAATGTAAGTTCTAATTTAATTAGATTGCCGGTCTCTTACGCTTTTCGGGAGTCGAACCGCAAAACCCTTTTTCCGACACCGAAATAAGACCCTCGAGAGAGTTTTGCAATGATTCATTAAATTCAGCATTAGTTCAAAACAAAAAAATATAAATATAAATCAAAAAAATCTATACCCTATGGATAAACGGGTGAGTTAGTAGTTTTAAATTTCTTTCTTCTTTGCCTGCACGACTCCTAGGGTTTCACCAAAAAATATTTTGCCGTATAGTTCAGTCAAAACTGGCTTCACGAACAGATTCAATTAGCATTACACTCCATTTTTGTTTTACCATTAAGTTTGAAAAACCCCATCGACACTCAAATATTCATATTTACAGTATTATAGTGCTCAGTGCAGAGCATAAAACCTGTACAAATGCCAGTATTCATGTAGATCGTATTGCAATCTCAAAACCTCATTCCATTATCCCTCTCCGAATGTGCTGTTCGTCCTGCGTGGGAACATGCGCTTTCTCATATTAGGATGAGAGGGGTACATAATGAGAGTGTGGTGTGAGTATAAACAGTTTCAAACCTTTCTTCCGGGTTCTGCGGAATGCCCAAATCACCAGTGCGTAGCTTGCGACTAATCTCCTCAATTTGGAATTGAACTGTAATTAAAGGTCGTTAGAAGAAGAAAGAAAATCGAGCGCAACCTCGAAATTAGTATATGTTAAATGCTAATTATCTAAAAGAGAGAAAAAGAAAGATTTATATACGTTGTGTATGAAAATATTGATGGGCTAAAACATTTTATCGCTATGGGCCTGATTGACATTTGTGTTTCCGTTCTACAGACGACAGCGGGGACGCGTGCCTAAACTAACTGAAAATTTGTGAGCGTTACAATTAATTAGATTATCGTCATTAGATCGTTTAACTTGTTGATTAACGAGATTGGTTCATGTATTTCTCTTTGGGTAATAGGATAACGTTATTATCTAGCCATTTGGAACTCGTGTCGTTTGTGTCACACGCCGGAATCCCTTCAAAAAGAGAACGAGAGATTATTATAGTTGGCTCAATGCAATTTTGTTTTGGTGTTACGCTTTCTCGCACGTTTGGCCGTCTTACATGGATTTTTAACTGTGGTGGATAACGTTAACGCTTACTGTGATATCCCCGCGATTATTTGTGGCTGTGTTTGTTTTACTTATTAGTTGTCATTAGCCTTATATCTACTCTTAATAATAACTTAGTTGCATACTAACTAAACTTTAGTTGGAATAAGCGACGTTACCTAAGTAGGCTTCTTGCTGGGCCGGATCCAACGTCGAGGGAAGAATGGTAGGCATTCCCGGTATAAATGTTTTGTCTTTTTCAGTGCCACCCCATCGTGACTTTCGCTTTCGCTTGCGCTCCGCAGCGCCGTCCACTAAAACGACAAGTATATCCCGTTTGAGTGAAATATGTCAGACAGTTAGAGTTAAAATATTTACTTGAATTCTCTGAGACTCCGTTGCTTGTGGAATCATTGCTGTTTTGGTTGTTCAACAGAGACACGAGACCCCTATTGTTGTTCACATTGCTCATAAGATCCTGTATGGTTTGCGAAAGATCAAAGCGTGAGCTCGTTTCCTCTCTAATGGGCTCCAATTGTGGCTGTTGATGATGACGCTCGAACAAAGACGGTATACGCGGTTCTTGCTCGTGCATTGAGTTGCGATTGTTTGATGTGTCGAAAGGATTCACATACGTGCGCTCTCGGCTGTTTCGCTCCTTACTGGTTCGCTCACGACTACTGCGGTGCGACTCATTACGGTCAGTCCGCCGACGTTCGTGACTGCGACTACTGGAACGACGCCTCCGACTACGATCGTAATCATCACGGCTACTTCCACCACGCGAGCCGCTACGTCTTGACCGTGAATCTCGATCGCGCTCACGTCTGCGATCACGATCCTTGCTACGCGAGCGCTTCTTGCGTCTGTCATAGTCATCATTGTTGCGTGACCGGCTCCGATGTGATCTGGACTCCCGGTCACGATCACGTTCCTTATCACGTTCACGACTGTCACGCCGCCGACTTTCGCGGTCTTTGCTGTTACGATCACGATCTCTGCGCAAACATATTCTCAATCAGCTATTACATACATAAGTAAAAATCATTAATCAACTAACCTGCGCTTTTTCTCACGTTCTTTATCTTTATCCCTGGCTCGATCTTTGGAACGAGAACGCTCCTTATCACGACTTCGGTAGTCGTCGGTACAACCATTAGCTTCCTTTTCCTTACCACCCGCGCCGGACATATGCTGTTCTGGCGGCGTGGTACTCATTGCGAAATAATTATTAAATCAATTTTCGGCGATTTATGTTCTTTTAACATAAATTGCAACCGTCACCAGAATAGTGTGGCAGACACGTTCGCTATCCGCCACTTACCAATACTAATGAAAGTAAATTTTTGACGAAATTGCGTGACACGCTATTATTATTTTCTGACACGATAATCAGAAAAAGAATGCCAAAGTATAGTTGTGGGTACTACTTGTTTTAATCAAGTAATTCTACTATATTTTTTACTCTAATGCTTTAACTGTTATACCCAAAGCAAAAGATGCTGGTTCTCGCCGAAAAACTCACACACACAAATGTAACTAAATCAAGCAGGGATGCTTTGTATTGGGCTGACACTAATGGATAAATATCGTAAGGCCAATTATTTAATAAAGGCGATGTTATATCGATAAGATTTATCGATAGCACAGACGCACGTGTATTACATTTGTTTTCATATGCCTCATGCATTCACCTTTTTTTAAATAGAAAATCGGAATGGTTGCAAAGAGTAAAAAGTCTAACGCTGACGCGGTGTACTCAAAGAAATCGGTTAAAAGTATCAATCCCTTCGATAATGCCATATCCCAGACCGCAAAGCGCTTAAATCCGTTCGACGTACACGTGAATAAGGAAAAATTCAAAATCTTGGGTCGCATTTGCAAGCACGACCGAGGATTGCCCGGAGTTTCTCGTGCCAAAGCTCTTCAGAAACGAGTAAACACAATCGGCAAGCAGTATGCTGTTAAACACAAAACCAATAAATTTGTGGACCATCGCATTGGCAAACACTTGAGTGGTGACCAGTTGACTGAATCTGTGATGAATGCACGATTTTTAGCGGAAAAAATTTCCCAAGTGCGTGCCTCAAATAAAGCAGAGAAGTTCAATCTAAATGACGACGAATTGCTTACACATAGAGGTCAAACACTTGAAGAGATTCAACAGTACAAAGACGAGCGTTCTGATGATGAGGAGTTGGACGATGAGGGTCTAGACGGTATGATAGTGATAGTAGCAAAGCATTGAAAAGTTGTGGAGTAATATGATTTAATCCTATAGCTGATTTTACATCTGCGGCTCATTTCGGTGGCGGGGATGACGCACCTCATGACCGCCAGACGGCAATCGAAGAAATGATCAGTGAGCAGAAGCGTCGTAAAAACGAAATAGCAAAGGAAAAGGATGAGGTCCATGAGCTTACTGAAAAGTTGGACGCCAATTACAAGGACTTGTTGTCTTTGGTAGCCAAAGCAAGCAAAGATGAGCAGCACGAAAAACCGCCTCCAGATGCATATGACAAGTTGCTGAAGGAAATGATATTCGAGCCACGAGGTAGTGTCACAGACAAATTAATTAGTTCAGAGGAACTCGCGAAGCAGGAAGCTGCTCGTCTCGAGAAACTCGAAAACGAACGATTACGTCGAATGAAAGCTGAAGATGAAGACGAGGAAGCAAAGGTACAGGTGCCCCATCGTTCGGCTGATGATTTGGACGATGGCAACTTTATAGAGGACAACGAAAATGATGGCGACGACACCCTTGCATACGATTTGGATGGCAACTTGGGAACACATCTGAATAGCAAAAAGAATAGTGAACTGAATGGACAAGAGGATAAGACGTCTGTCAAAGATAACAATAGTGAAGAGGATGAAGATTCTGAAAATGGGGAAGAGGCAAGCGAAAGTGATTCTGAAGAGGATAACTTAAGCGATCTCAAAGAGTCGGACAGTGAGTCGGAGCCAGAAGACACACCAAAACCTAAGATAATCAAGGATAAAGGCCAAAAACGGTCAATTATCGAAACAGTGGATACTCGCATTCCATACACAATAAAAATGCCTAAAACGTATGAAGAGTTTACTGAGCTTCTGACCAAGTATACGCACACGCAGCAGGCGACTGTTCTTGAGCGCATCATCAAGTGCAATCATCCTAAACTGGAGGGTGTGAATCGAGAGAATGTTGTAAAACTCTATGCATTCTTACTGCAGTACATTAAGGATATGTTCGAAGATGCCAGTGAACAGGACATTCGATCACACTTTCAACTACTTGCATTGGTAATGCCTCATCTGTATGACCTGACACACCTAAATCCGGAGCGCATGTCCAACGCATTGCTGGATGTGATAAAGGAGAAGTACTCAGAGTATCGTAAAAATCACAAAATGTATCCTTCACTGGACACACTCATATATTTTAAGATAGTGTCGAACATGTATTCCACATCGGACTTTCGCCATCCCTTGGCCACACCTACATACATTTTTATGCAGCATGTCCTGTCAAGGGCGCGTGTTCGCACCCGTCAAGATATTGCTATGGGACTGTTCATAATCAACATTGTTCTGGAGTTTGGTTCACGATCCAAACGTCTACTTCCTGCCGTTTTTAATTATCTGCTGGGCATTGTTCATATGGCCATACCTAAACGAGAGGGGGTGCAGATTGAGATTGTGCCGCCATTTGAAAGAGATGGACCTTTCAGCAAGTTATTGGCCATGCCAGCCACAAAAGTGGCTAAAACGTTTGAGCCACAGCAGATGCAAGCTGCTGATCTTGTGACACACACAATTAGCCCCGACTTTAAGGTGCGAGCACTGGACACGGCGCTGCGAATGATTAAGCAAATTTTTACGGAGTTGTTGAGTGAGCAGATTGGAGTCTGCTATCTGGCCGCTCCGTTTTTACCACTAATGGAACTTCTGCCACTAAATCTGTATCCTGAACATGTACGACAAAATCATGCTGAAGCAAAGTCAGCATTGGAGCGTGCGGCGGAGCAGAAAATGAAGCCTCTGGCGCCACCCGATAAAAAGCCAAAGGCCTTGCGGCTTTTAGAGCCTCGTTTTGAGGTGGTCTACGATGACAAACGGCGGCCCAAGATGTCCAAGCAGAAGGAAGAGCGCGCCAAGCTGTTGCACAAGATCAAACGGGAGAAGAAGGGTGCCATTCGTGAAATACGCAAAGACACGGCTTTTGTACAGGATCTCAAATTGAAGCAACAGATACAAAGGTGAGTAAAGTTTTTGATATATATTGAAACAAGGTTTGCAAATAAATATTAATATTCCATTTCAGCGATAAGGAGCGCCACGAAAAGGTTAAACGTATATACCAGGAGGCTTCAGTGCAACAGGGCGAACTCAACGAACTTGCGCGAGCCAAGAGACGCAAAAAGTTCTAGGCAGCTGTATGTTAATAATGTGAATGCATATTATTTTAGTTTTAATTATATTGAAAACAAAAATATTAACAGATTCGTGCTGTTTACGTCTGCTTGTCCGAGATTTGCCGGCAGCGCAGAGTTGCGGCCTCAACTGCGCCAGCCACTGCCGCCCGAAAACCTACAAAGTCCAATGATAAGCGTGGTTTCTTTATCAGCATCAACGTCATATACGTACCTGATTGCTCCAAATGCTTTAATGCTGCTGCCGTTGAGCCAGCCGGACTTGTTACATTGTCTTTTAATTGACCTGGATGCGTGGCACATTCGCGCACCATATGGCCGGCGCCCAGAACTGTTTGTGCTGCCAGCCGGTAGGCCAGATCTCTGGGCATGCCCATGTGCACCGCTCCATCGGCTAATGCTTCAATCATTACAAATACGTAAGCAGGTCCGCTGCCACTCAGAGCCGTGACTGTGTCCAGTTGAGACTCGTCGCACGGCTCACAAGTGCCAACGGCCTCAAGAAGGCGCTGAGTGAGCTGCGCGTCTCCATCACTAGCCTGGCTACCTCGCACATACACTGAACAACCGGAGCAGACGAGTGCGGGGGTATTGGGCATCACTCGTATAACTCGTGAGTTTGGAGACAGGCCGGCTTCAAGTTGTTTTAAGGTAATACCCATGGCCACAGAGAGGAACAACTTATTGGCACTCAAGGGTTTGATCTCCGCAAGCACTTGTGGTACTACTTGCGGTTTGACAGACACGAATACTATCTCCGATTTCTCCACAACGGGAGCATTCTCTATAAGCGTCTCAACGCCTAGAGATTGAAACGATTGTTTTGATATCTTGTCCGCAGGATGAACGCTTGCAATGATTCCACTTGGCTTGGTCAGTCCTTAGTCGATAGATTATTGAATTAGGGGACCACAAGTTTTTGATGCAACTTACCAGCGGCTATAAAGCCCTTAGCTAAAGCTTTGGCCATATTACCCCCGCCAAGGAAACCAATTCTACCTATGGTACTCATTTAAAATTCTTAAACGTGATCGCTTACTGCACTTTCCGATGTCGGAGCAGCAACTGTTCTCCATTTGTCTCATTGTTGATTGAGGCGGCCTGATAAGCAATCTATTCCTATATGCCTCGTATAACCCCTCCCCCTTTAAAAGTTCGAAGATCCAACAACAAAATCCATGTTGTCTAACCATAAACCGGCTTATCAATTGAATTATTCGCATACACATAGTTCATTACATTTTATCAGTTGGGTGACGAGTATAATAAAACAGGGACGTATTAGCCGCAAGAACAATATTTTTGATATATGATAAATATTAAATGCTAACTCGCATGTAAGACATTTGTTGACGTATTAAAATAATAAACGTTAAAAAATGTTGATTATAAATATCTACAGATAATTCAAAATATTTTGCCAAGTTGACAGTCCTCAAAAAATACCAACATCTAATAAGTAGAAATCGTTTTAATCGAAACGAACTGTATTACCCAGCACTTTTCTGACCGTTTTACAACATTATTTATAGATAAAGACGTCAAGAGAAATTTTTACAATACAAATTGCAGTTTTACGCTCTTCAAAACAATATATTTATATAGAAATATTTTGTCATGAAATAATAGGCTAAGCCCAAACCTAAACCATATATCAGCGTAAACCCGAAGTATAGGCTACGGACAACTCGGATCAAGGTCGAATGCTATTTGCATTATTCCGCAGTGCTTCTGTTGTTTTTAGTCTATTTCGTTGGGCAGCTGTGACCCAGCCGTAATTACAATTACGATAACGATTACAAGGAAACAATTTGCAAGGTTGGTGAGTTGAATAAACAAACACTGTGCGAAAATTACGCTGTATTTACAGCCACGTGTAGTTTTCGCACTTACAATTTTTATTCGTACACGCATACATATATATGAATCGACTTTTTTGTTATCAGGACAATTTGTCAAGTTGTTCAAATTAATTCGAGTATATGTATAAAATTTTGAGTAGGATTTTCCTTGTCTTTACAGTAGTTTCAGTTAAGTCAGCAGCAATCGCGTCAAAAATTATTTACCAAAATGTCCTCGTCGACGGCGTCCGAGTCCGCCGCCCGCAAGCAGCCTACGGCCTTATCGCGTATGAGACAGGATTATATGCGCTTGAAACGCGACCCGGTGCCGTACATCACCGCTGAACCTATGCCAAATAATATACTAGAATGGCACTATTGCGTTAAAGGGCCCGAGGACTCACCGTACTATGGTGGCTACTATCATGGTGCACTGCTTTTTCCACGAGAGTTTCCTTTTAAGCCACCATCTATATACATGCTAACGCCCAATGGACGCTTCAAAACGAACACTAGACTATGTTTAAGCATTTCAGGTAACAGATAACAATGTCCTTATTAATATCGAATGTATTCTGACATAATACTTGATAGACTTTCATCCTGATACGTGGAATCCTACCTGGTGTGTGGGTACCATACTCACAGGACTTCTAAGTTTTATGGTAAGTTTATAACATAATATTCTTGTACTTTTATTCTCTATGATTTCTGGTATTTTTAGCTGGAGAGTACGCCGACCCTAGGTTCCATAGAATCGTCACGCTATGAGAAACAAATATTAGCCCAAAAATCGCTAGCATTTAACCTGAAAGACGCCAAATTCTGTGAGCTATTTCCAGACATTGTCAGTGAGATACAGCAACGCTTGCAGACTACACAAGGTGCTCCCATCGCATCCAGTTCAAGCTCCAGTTCTTCTTCGCTAGCCAATGGTATTGTCAACGGCAGTGCCGTTCTCGGTGACGACCATAACCAAAATGTCAGAACTGGCAATGAGGACAAGCGGTTGTCAGCGGATGCGCTCTCTAAAGGTGATGAGGCAGGAAGTGCAAATACCACCGCCGACGTTGGCAAAGGTGGAGCCGCGGCTTTAAAGAAGAGCGCACGGAACACCTTTTTAAATTGGCAATCGCTCTATTCGAACCTGGTGATTATGATCTGTTTTGCAATATTTGCACTAATAGTTAATTACGTGATCAAGAACCTGAATCAGGAATAGAATTAAACTGTAAGCAATCACTACGGAAAAATAGCCTGTATATTCATATATGAATATGTATATTTGTGCATCATATGTGTATAACTAATGTAATTTACTTTTAATTAGTTTCCAAACACCTGCTGGCATTTGTCGATTTTCAAAAACATTTCAAGGGTCGATTAAACTTTAAATCCACACAACTACCGCATGCCTACCACGCCCAAGAGACGAACTCAAACGAAAGTTGCAGCCCAGCTTTAAAAGTATTTGCGCGCTCCACGTCTAAAACGCCGTTCCCAATCTATTTGAAAACATTGGCATTAAATTTTTGAATTTCATCATTGACAAATTGTTTTGTTTTTGTAAAAAATAAGATAGCTTTTAGTTTTAACGCGAAATAAATGAATATCTAAAGGCAATTGTATTGCATCCGCACCGTTTTCTAATTATGTAAGAAAAGAAGCACTGTCACATCTTATTTCCAAATAAATTTTATATTGTCCCCGCGAAACCACCAAACCTTTTCAAAAACTTTCTTTCCTTTTTATTTCGTGTGTATTCCCTGAGCCCTAGTTCCAACGACCTGAAATGACGAAAAGTTAACAAGACGCAACGAAGTGTATACATTTTATTTTAACTGAAAACATGTATAGATCGATTACAGCTTCGTTATGTAAAGGATTTCTAATAAAGATATACCATACTTAAGAAAAAGAAAATTACAAGAATTGTGAATATTAACTATGCTAAAATTTTAATTATACTGAAATGTGAAGTGATTAAAAACTCCTCTTATTTAAAAGAACGTTTAATAAAATTAACAATAAATGAAATATCGAATTTATAATTCAGATTTGCCAACAAATATTAATACTAGTATGGCGCAAAACAGATATAATATCTCGAGAAATCAGCTTTGGAGAACTTAATTGTATATGTCAAGAAAGAAGAGGCCGTCATTCCCCGTTGGTTTAAATGGGAGATGTACTGAGAGAGAGCGAGAAAACGAAGGAGAGAACGGGAGCGGAAGCTTACGTGCTTACAGAGAGCGATCGAAATGAGAGAGAGAACAACCCGGACTATTGGACCACAGAAATGAAATGAAGCAAGAGCGAGAGCGAACTGCCGAGTGCGAGACACAAAGTGAACGAGATCTCTCCCATTGATATAACAAGGAGAGAATGGAGAATATCTAGTCTACGTAAGTAGACGTGGGCGTAGTGAGTCATGCAACATGTACACCCTAAATACAAAGACGGAGAGCAGCAGTCATTATGAACAAGCTTTTGGGATAGGTCGGATCATATTCGCTGTATCGAGAGAGAACAGCTCGAATCTCTAGGATATCATGAAGTTATAACGATTCCTCGGGGCGTCCCAGAAATTGCTGAATCCAATTACTTACGCTTAAAAGAGAGCAGTACAGACGCTGTAACACTAAAGTAGTCTCTCTCCCTCTCGCACACACAGCAGAAGTTCGGACCCCCAGAAAAAGTCTGCCTAAAAATGCCAACGTTAAAAGGCTAAAGAAATATGACAATCCCACAAAGGCTTTCACTATATACATTATATGCACTCTATACATACATATATTATTATGATTTTTATAACATACTTTTTCTGCTTAGAATAAATAGTCCTAGAGTTATCTAGAAGCTTCACAAATGTGGAGGCTTATTGGGAACATAATGGATGCCGTGAATACTCTTTATTTAAGTTTTCCAGCTGTGATTGAATATAATTAAAGCTTTTGCGATCTTCATCTTGACATTGACCCAATCTTTCATCTGTGCCAAACCTTCCAGATTTTCAGCCCATCCGGGAGGCCACCTCGGCATTAGCGTTCCATTTGGCCACGTTTGGATAGCTCTTGAGGTTAAAGTTCGTAGCCACAAATGTTGAAATGGTTGCCAGCAGGAAAATATCAGCGATTGTCTGTTTGTCACCGGCCACGTGCTCCTGGCCATCCAGAAAAGTGTTGAGGAAACCAAAAGCTGCCTCTCTTCTGGAAATCCTCTGGATCGCCTGGCTTATAAATGCTTATTTTTTACTACAATCACATTTTTTGTCAGTAATTGTTTTAGCCTTTAGAAGGATGAGTATTTCTGACTGTCATATTCATATGTTATATTCGTAAATACTCATTGGCATAGAAAATTATATACGAATATGTATGTATGTATGTATGTGGCAAAATATTGCAGCAATAACACACACCAATGCTTAGATGGGAATATATGGATATTTATTTGTGTAGACAGA
>JABVZX010000297.1:6172868-6185692 GCA_020883565.1 Drosophila pachea
GCCGTCGACTGCGTCTGCGCCGAGGAGCACACCGAGTCGTTCATGAACGCGCTGATCGGGCGCGTCTGTCCCGCGCCCTTGCTGCAGCGCTGCGTATGCCGCTCCAGGCGCTGGCGCTGGCGCTGGCGTCGCTGCTGCGAGCGGCTCTGATTGATGCCGGCGATCGCATAGGTGAGGCCGGCCTCCGAGGCGGCGAAGTCGCGCTGCGACCACAGACGGCTGCAAGTATAAAATGGATTGGATGGAGAGAGCATTTGCGATTGTCACTCAGCTGCTTGCTCCGCTTCTTCTTGTTGCTGTGCGACTTTTTTTTACAGTTAGAATTCCAGCGGACAGGTGAGCTGCAAGTGCAGCCGGTTCGCCAAGCAGCAGCAGCCGCAACAGCCGCAACAGCCGCAGCAACAACAAGAACAAGAACAAGAGCAACAAGCCATTCGATCTGCTCTCAAAAGAGATTTATTAGACGGCCTTACACCTAGTCTATGCCTATGGCTAAGTATTTAAAACGAGCTAAAGTCTTTCAGTTGCAGTTATGGTCTCGGGTCTGGTTTACCGTTTTTGGCGCAGGCACAGGTAGCAGCAGGCGGCGATCAGGCCGACCAGGCTGACCAGCGCCAGCAGCAGGAGCGTGAGCAATTCCAGGCCGCTCATCAGGCTGGACGCGGAGGCGTGTGCGGGTCGTGCGGGCTGCCCGAACTCGGCAAGCTCGAGGATGCGCGGCATGCCAGCCGCGTGCTGCTGCTGCAGCTGCAGTGCGTCCAGCTGGAGGCCCGCCAGCAACCTGTACGATGAGAAGAATTGCATTATTCATGGAGCTGAGGGTCCAGCTCGATTCTCACTTACTCCTGCAGCTGTTCCATTTCCACTATGGCATTGGTGTGTGGGTCGACGGCATAGACGTAGGCGTTGGTGCTGTCCGGGGAGGGGAAATCGAAAGGGGTCAGATACTTGGATCGCCGTGGATCGCGATGGTTGTACTTACGCCACTTCGGTGCCTCCCGAGTGCGGCTCGAGGAGGCGCACACGCACATCCTTGCCGATGGCGGAGCTGAGCGCCTCCATGAGACTATCGATGCGGCGCTCCACATCGACGGGCATGCCGGCGACCACGAGTCGCACCTGCTTGGCCTCTTCTATGACGTACACAAAGACATTCACAATCCCGCTGCGTCCGTCGTCGGCGCCCAGGCGATCCGTGGCCTTCACGTCGAAGCCGTAGATGCGTTCGTCCTGCGGCAGATCGGCCAGCAGCCGTATGTTGCCGGTCAGCTCGTCGATGCCGAAGAGTCGCGTCGGTTCGTTGAGCAGACGATAACGAATCTCGGCATTGACGCCTTCGTCGGCGTCCGAGGCAGTCACCCGGGTCACGTGGTAGCCGAAGGTGGCGCTGCGCGGCAGCACGGCCACGATGGGCTGGCCGTTGCCGCGGAACTTGGGCGAGTTGTCGTTCTCGTCCGCGATGCGCACGACAATGCGGCACTCGCTGGACGAGAGGCCCTCGACGCGTTCGTCGACCACCGGATAGGCGACCTTGGCGTAGTTGCGAGGCTCTCGGCTCAGCCGGTCGGCCCGCACCCGGAGCTGATAGCGGGCGATGTGCTCCCGATCGAAGGACTTCAGAGCGTACAGCAGCATGCTCTTGGCCTCGTATTCGAACGGCGGATGGGCGTCGGACTCGTCCAGGCCCTCCTCCAGCCACAGGGACCAGCGATAGTTGTCGGCATTGAGGCCAGCCGTCAGGTTCAGGCGCATCACCTCGATCGGAGCTTCGTTGTTTTCCGTCAGCTGGACGTCGTAGTACGGGTGCTGGAATATGGTCAGGTTCTTGGGCACCTCCGGCTTGGGCGGCGGTGTGGGCTCTGTGACCGCCTGGCCCTGCAGATTGATCAGCACCACGGCGGTGGCCGACAGCGCCGGGCTGCCCAGATCGGACGCAATCACCGATACGTTCAGATGCTCGTAGTCATTGTAGCCCCGGATGTGGGAGACCGTGGTAATCGTGCCGTCCCGAGAATCGATCTGAAAGACTGGCGCATGCAGCTCCTGGTGCAATATGGAGTAGAGCACCAGGCCGTTGCCGTTGCCCACGTAGTCCTTGTCGATGGCGTTCACCTGCTTGACAAACATGCCCGGCAGGGTGCTCCGGTCGAGATAGGCCTTGTAGACGGGCAGCATGAGGGTGCGGTCCGCTACATCGGCGATGTATTTGGCTGCCTTGGTCTGGTCGTCATAGCCAATGAACTCGGGCCGGTTGTCGTTAATGTCCAGCACATTCACCTCCACGTCCACGCTGCTGGACAGACGGTACATGGGCTCGGCACCGTCGCTGGCGATCACCTGGAAATTGTACTTGGCGCGCTGCTCGCGGTCCAGCTGCCCGCTGATCCGCAGGACGCCCGAGCTGGGCTTCACGCTGAAGGGCAGCTTCTCGTCGCTGAGCGAGTAGGTGATATTGGCGTTTGCGCCGTAGTCCATGTCTATGGCCAGCACCTGGCCCAGCACGCTGTCCTTGTAGTCGCCCTCGGGTGTGTCGAAGCTGTACCAGGACTTCTTGAACGCCGGCACATGGTTGTTCACATCGATGACCGTGAAGCGTATGCACGTGGCATCCTTGAGCCCGTCTATATCGGTTACGCTCAGGTTCAGCCAGATCTCAATGTTGGCCGCCAGCGGATAGTTGACCGTCAGCTCCCCGCTCAGCTTGTCTATGGCGAAGTGGCGCACGGCCTGCATCTTCATCATCGGCATGCCGGGCGAACGCTGGACCTGCTCGCCGTACAGCTCGTAGTGCAGCTGGGCGTTCCGTCCGAAGTCCTCGTCACTGGCGCTCAGCTGCAGCAGCTTGGTGCCGACGGCCGTGTCCTCGTAAATGGCAAACAATGGGCATTTCACTGGGGCAGCGCGCGCCGTGCGCCGCCGCGACTTGGGTCGGCCGACGGAAATGCTCTTTTCCCGGTCCGTCTGGAGTCTGGGCGAGCCCGGTATGTGATAGGCCGGCGGAGGCAGCATCATTGCGCTGGCGCCACCTGGCGGCGAGCTCTCCACAAAATAGATCTCCATATCCGTATTGTATTCCCGTATTTCCAGCCGCGAGTCCTTGAACACCGATATCCGCTCGAACATGGGCCCATTGTCGTTGACGTCCGCCACCAGAATGGTCAGATGGGCGTAGCCCGACAGCCCGCCGGAGTCGGCGGCCACAATCTTGAGATTGTACAGCTGCTGCTTCTCCCTGTCCAGGCCGCGCTTGCCAGAGTAGCTGATGCGAAAGTAGGGACCGGTGCTGAGCTTGAAGTTGGTCTGCATGAAGGCGCTGTGCAGCTCCTGGTACTTGAACTCGTCGTTCCACTGATCGGTCAGGTTGAATATGTTGAAGGCGCCCGTGGTGGGCGCCATCTTGTGCTGGCTGCCGTTGGCCCCGGCCGAGGTGTTCACGTACTCGATGGCGAACTGGTCGCTGGCGTCGCCCTGCAGCTGCACCCGGAACTGGGCGTTGATACCCTCGTCCGCGTCGTGGATCTGGATGGCCTGGTTCATGGAGAGCTCGGTGCCCACGGCACAGTTCTCGTTGATCAGGCCCACGTAGGTCAGCGCATTGAACTTGGGCGGATTGTCGTTGACGTCGTCCACCTTGATGTTCACCTGGTAGATGCCCGCGCCGCTGACCAGGCCCGTGCTGTACTCGACTATCACCGTCAGCTCATAGCTGTCCTGCTGCTCCCGGTCCAGCCCGGTCAGGGTCAGCAGAGTCCCGTCCTCGGTTATCGTTATCTTGTTGATCACCTCCTGCTGATTGGCTATAATGTAACGCAGCTTCAGATTCGCGTCCCCGGCCAGGCGGCGCGGCAGCCGGCGCTTCGACTTTGAGCTGCGGCTGCGATTCCGGCTGCGGAAGCGACTGCCCCTGGTCAGGTTGCCGCTGGCCGCGGATGCGGAGAGCTCCCGGAAGCTGCCCAGCTCGTTGTTGGCCACGTTTAAGGCGTTCTTGTACAGCAGCTGCCCAATAATCCCGCCCACCAGATTCTCCTCCACATGGAAGTTGATGATGTTCATGTTGATCTCCCTGAGCGCAACGCAAAGATGAAAGAGAGAGGGGGAGGGGAGCTTTAGAGGATGTATGTGTACCCACTGTGCGTGCACTCACTCTATAACTGGCCGCAGGGGGACCTTCTCTGGCTCCGGCTTGTTCACCACGTGGATGGTCAGGTTCGTTATGAGCACGCCCTCGTCGCTGAGCTCTGCCGACGCGGCTGTGGTCAGGGGTAGGCTGCTACGCGACGCGACCAGCGAGTGCGACGTATTGGCGAAAATCTGCAATCGATCACAGAGAAGGAGAAGGAGGCATTGCCCATTAGCTGAGGCTTGGCCAGGACTCAACGGACTTACGTAGTTGGCGACCGCCTCGAAGTTGTAGAGGTTCCTCTTGAACTCCGACAGCTCCCGTATGACTGTGATGATGCCCGAGCGCTCCTCGATGGCGAAGGGCACGCCCTCGGAGTAGGTGTGCAGCAGATCGTACATGATCTCGTCCTCGCCGTCGTTAATCAGGGTGGTGCGCACCTGGCCCACAGATGTGCCCAGGGGGGTATTGGCGCCCACCCAGAACTCGTAGGGAGCGCCCACAAAGTCGATCGCCTGGTCGTCGATGGTGGCGTAGACCTCAATGGTGATCACAGCCAGGGAGAAGCGGCGCTCCGAGGGGTTCGGCGGCTGGTCGCTGGCCTCCACGAAGACGGCGATGCGGCCGCGACGCAGCGGTCCGGCCACATAGATGGTGCCGTTTTTGGTGTCCAGCCGGAAGGGGATGTAGCCGCTGCCCTTCGGCCGCTGCAGCTCGTAGAGGATCTGGCCGTTGGGGCCCTCGTCGGGGTCGTGGGCCACGACGCGTCCGATCTTGGTGCCCACAGCGGCTGTGATCGGCACCTTGAACTCGTACAAATTGCCATGGTCGAACTTCGGGTTGTTGTCGTTGCTGTCGAGCAGAGTGATGTCCACTCGGACCGTGCTGGGGCCCGGCTTCTTCAGGTGCTTCTCGTCCAAGTAGGAGGGATTGCGCTCCAGTGCCTCCACCTTCAGTTCGATTGCCCGGCGCTGCTCGCGATCGAGCAACCGATCATCCCGTACTGTGATCCAGCCGCTGCGAGAGTCGATCCGGAACGCGCCGGCAGCCGTTTTGTTCTCGATCAGGTTGTAGACGAACTCGGAGTTCTCGCCCTGGTCACGATCGATGGCGTTCACTTGCAGCACGCTGAAGCCCGTGGGCAGGTTCTCCACAATGGATATGTTGTAGAAATCGGCCTCGAATTCGGGCACATTGTCGTTCAGGTCAAGGATCTCCACTTCGATGCTGCACGATGGGATTTGGGGATATGGGGAGTAGCCGCAAGTGTGTTTTTAGGGGATGTTCTACTTACCGCGCCAGCGCCTTCTTCAGAGGATTGTCGCGCTGCCTGGCCTCGAGCTGCACCACGAACGTGTTGCCCGGCAGACTCTCCTCCTCGAGGTCAATCTCTTTCTGCAGATACATGACACCGTTGTTGGGATTCACTCGGAACAGCTGGCGCTCATTGCCCGAGATGATTTCGTAGATGAGCGTGGCATTCAGCGAGTCCTGATCGAAAGCCATGATCGGCGGCGCAAAGTACAGCGGTATACGTATGGGCATGCCGGTCATCGGATAGAACTCGTTCAGCTTGGTCCGGTAGACGCCTTCGGTGAACTTGGGCGGCAGATCGTCCACGTCCCGCACATTGATGGTGATCGTGGTGTTGGCCTGGTTTGCGGGCGTGCCCCGGTCCCAGGCGAAAATTGGCAGCTTGAACTGCCGGATGCCGTTGTCAAAGTCCAGCTCTCGCTTCAGTATTAACAGGGGTCGATGCGGACTCTTCAGCGCAAAGTACGGTCGGCCATCGGCCGAGAGCTGCTCTGGAACGGTTGACATGCTGAAGTGGACCTCCGAGTTGGGTGTGTTCGGCTTATCCCGATCGAAGGCCTGCACGCCCTCAAAGATGATGCTGTCGACGGACGTGTTCTCGTCCACGTCAACCACGTAGGGCGTGTTCAGGAACTCGGGAGCATTGTCGTTGACGTCCTCGATGTAGACCGTAATGGACAGGTAGCTCCCCTACGGACAGAAGGATTCGCAAAGGATTGCGTTGCATCACATTTATGGAGAGTCCCTGGGCCATCCCACTCACCTCCTCCTGTATTCGCTCGTGTTTGCCTGCGCAATGAATGCGAAACTTGAGCAAATTCCGTGGCACGTCGCGGTCCACCAGCCGCTCCAGCGAACGGGCCAAGCTAACCACCAGGGTCGTCGCATTGTATTCCGTCAGGTTGAAGTACTTGTGGTCTCCGCTGGCATCGGCGCTCCTGAGGGCCACCGTGGAGCGCGGGTAGGCCTGGACCCGAATTATTTCCTTGCCCACTTGGGCGTCCTCTCGCAGCCGTATGAAGCGCACTCCCTCGCTTTCTGTCGCAGCGCCATCTAGCGAGTGGAAGGCGCAGTTGCCCCCTGAAATGAAACAGGTTTCCTCACGAAACTTAGCAGTGTGCCAAATATGTGTATATAAATATATTGGGAATGGGGTGGGGGGAAGGGGCAGTGGAGATTAGCTCCGAAAACAAAAACGTTGACAAATTATCAACAGAGAATTGTTGTTTCTCTTTTATTGGGCATGCTAATTGCGGGCTGAGAACCGAAAACGGAACGGAAAACTCCCAACGACAACAATTGAAAATCTCGGTAAGGCAACGTGCGAAGCGAATCGCTGGGCCAATTGTTCGAGGAGCTGGCAAAACTGGCCGAAACTTTCTACGTTTGTCGCGTGGCTGGGCTCTGTCCCGCCCACCGCCGCAGCCAGAAAGCCCGACAGCTGGGATTCTCATGCGCACTTGCAACACTTTTCCACCTGCATTCAGCTGTCGCCGCTGCAGTCGCTGCAGTCGCTGCTGCCGCCGCTTCGGCTCCCACCCTCGTGACATAATTAGAGTATGCCTTGCCAGCGGCCAGCGCCGCAGCAGGGCCTGTGCAATCGTATGTGCCCCAAAGACGCGACGCCTAGTCGGAATCCAGTTGGGCTCGGCGCTGCCTCACTGCCTCACTGCCTCACTGCCTCTCTGGCTGACTTTCTGAGACTTTTTCGGAGCATCTAGTACATGGCGAGAAACTCGAAAATTCAGCCGTCTTTCCGTCTGTCTCTTTGTCTCCGCTCTTTTTGTCTTTGCTGCGTGCGCGGATGTTGTTGTTGTCGCCGCCTTATTACCGCTGGAGTGAAATCTTCGCTGTCTTTCCTAGGCCTCACTTGTTGGTAGTTAGTCTTATTTCATATCTGCCACTTTCCTAGGGCATCACGAATTCGCCATCAGCTTCGCGACGCATCGGAACAGCGGGATTACTCTATCCATATCTGACGGCTATGGACCACCAAAGCTCTATCGAGAATTCTCCCTCCCTCGTTTTAGCCCTTCAGCTTTCCCTCAGCTCTGTCGCGGTTAGGGTATTCCGTCTTCGGTGGGCTGTTTATTTCCTTTGTTTATGTTTATATCTTGATGTTGTTGCAATTTGAGTTGCAGTTTCTATTTACTTGCAGTTTCTAGCTCGTCTCGGTGTGAACTCGGATTATACCCAGGCTTAAGCACACACACACACGCACACACACACACACACACACGCATGTGAACTTAATATGGAAATATAGCAATGCAATTGTGCCAGAAGACTTGATTAGGCCGGAAATGCAGGTGGCATAGGCCAGGCGAAGCCATCAGTGTAGGGCCTGAAGAAAAAGCTTCTATATATACAGATATATATCTGTACGGACTAACTGAATTATAATTCCTCAGATATTTAGCGCATTTTACAATACGAAATGAGATCTGGTCCATACGATGTGTGCCAGTCGGCTCGAGTTTCTTCGCTAGCTTTGAGTTAAAGTCCTCCCAAAGAAGCATCGGAAAGGACTTTGATTGATTGAAAATCTGTAATCGGCGAGGAAATTCTGCTCAAGCAGTTGATGACGGCTCGCAATCGGATCTGAATATTCGTGCCATTTCTCTCAGCTACCTCTTAGACTTGGTTGAAAGTGGACTTGGTGACTTTAGCTTAGTTTCATTTCATAATATCTATCGGAGAGGCTTTTAATTGAAAGAGCTGGGAATTGTACGCTGTTTGCTACGATTTGTGGCACGTTCATGATCCTCGCTGAAATTATATGTTCTCCGTATGCATTTCACACTTGGCCATTAGCACGGTTCTTTCCCAGAGAAACTCGTTGGCCGGGGCTTGGGTCAGCTGGGAAGGGGAGGGGAGGGGTCGTGCTGTTACACATAAGCAGAAGTTCAAGCGGCCAGCGTTTTATTCACTTTCCAAGTACGAGACAATTAGAAAATTGCGGCAACTCTTTAAGTGCTTCCAGTTCTCGCTATGAGCTCTCAGCCACCCAACTGTTTTGTGCGGGGTGAGAGTAAGGTGCGGTATCAGGAGCTGGTTGGGAAATGGGTGAGCGGGTTTTCGGGCTGCAGGCACATGTTGCGTAAACAACGGCGGCAACAAATTGTCCAATTGATTGGACTCTTATTTCCCACTCTCTTATCGCCGCCGACGTATGTAAATGTGTGGCGTTTCAGTTCCCAATTGGGGTTATTTAACGGTTCATCTATTGGCCACAACGAGACAAACGAGTTGGCCAATGCAACACAAAGCGCGAGACGAAAGCCACGCAGAGCCGTGAAGAGTCGGGAGACGTCAAGCTGCATTGACAAATCCGCTCACCCGACTGTCAACTGGCACGCACACACACACGCACACACGCACACACGCACACGCACAGGCAGAGGCTGCTGCAACTTGCCTTGCTCCAATCCCGTTGCGGCAGCTGCCAGGCACACACTCAGCATCCAGGCCGCGAGCCAGGCAGCGTAAGGGGGGCGCAGTCCGGCCATGTTTCGGCACTTCGACTTGATGTCCTTAGAACTTTTCTCTTTGTTAAGTGTAGTTTTTAGAGCTCAGTGTAACGATGCACACAGACACACACACACACGCGCGCACACTCGAATAGTCTCATCGCGCACAACCGGCGCGAACAACCGACAACGTAAACACCTCGCGATCAACTGAATGCGCTGGCCGAGCCGCGGGCCAAGCCAAGCCAAGCCAAGTCTCTAGCTGCGTCTGTGCCATCATATGAAGCGACTAGTTTTCCAGCAACAGCAACAAGCAGCAGAAGCGGCAGCGACAAGTGCAACAAGTGGCAGGAAAATGAAAATCTCTTCGGCGGGGGAGCAGCTATCCCACTTGGAGTCTGGGTCAAAAGAATGCAACAACTAGCCGCAGCTGAGCTTTGTCCTGCTTAGCTTTTGGAGAGATATGAGGCGATATCTTCGAAAACCCGTTGAAGCTTTGTTCGCATATGTATATGCGGAAAATACTGTTAAAAGAAATACAAAAAAAATATATATTAAACGAAATGGAAATGTTTACAAATTAAAGAAAGGCAAGCCCAAGAGGTAACCGCAGAAGAAAGAAAGAAAGAAAAAAATAGAAATAGACTTCGTAATAATAAAAACAATAAGCAGCTAAACTTATTATCATAAACGCGCAGTAGAAGAAGAAGCAGCAGAAGATGAGGAAGCGCAGGCGCGGGCGTCGACCGAGGGATACCCTGTACGCAGGTGCAACGATATCGAATCAGTTGAAAGAGAGAGCGAGAGAGCGAGAGAGAGAGATTTTGATCGATATTTATCGAATAGAAAGTAACAATATTGCGAGGGTCAGATTTACATGAAGTTGCTCCAGCAAAGCCGTGCTGCCAGTGAATATGCCCCATTTTCGGCCAATATGCCATGGGCATAGGCCATAAAGAGCGCGAGGTGCGCTTGATGAACAAGTTCGCCCAGCATTGGCCATTAACACGCCCCATTCTCAGGCAGATACCCTCAAGATCCAACCAAGCGCAGCTACTGCACTTGTTGCTGCTGCTGCTGCTGCGGCAGCTGTAATTCAAAAATCAGAAAACGGAGGCAAACAATAATGCGATAAGCTAAGCTGCCATCGAACGGGGGACACCCCGCAGAGCTGATGAATGCGGCTGGGTTAGCATGGAGCCAAGGAGCCGGAGCTGCGGCGGCTTAACGGTGCTGCTCTTGGCTGGGCTCTGGGCTCCACAGAATGCCGCAAAGGTAGACGAACAAAGCAGCAACGGTTGCCGTAACAAAAGTGATCTCTAGAAGAAGAAGACGGTGAAGAACATAACAACAGCAACAACAACAACAAATGGCTAATAGCCTTTACATAACACCTGAGTGGAGTCGATGTTGCGCTGACAGCATGGCGCAAGGCAGGGCCGTCTCAGGGGCAGCTGCAAGAGGCGTTCGCCCAGTGGCTTGGAAAATTGGCGCGTGCGACGGCCTCAGCTATAGCTCGAGCTCCAGCTGCAGCTGCAGCTCCAGCTCCAGGTTTCGGCTTCTGTACTTGCGGTTAGCAGCGAGTGCTTCCCAGATATGCTAATATGCGAGGGCCGTCCAAGCACTTGCTGCACTTGTCGAAGTGAAAGCAGGAAGCCCCAAGCCCCAAGCCCCAAGCCTAAGCAGGCGCAGACAAAGCCATCATAAAATTTGGATTTTGAATTTGGCCCATTCAATTATGAGTTGCTCAAGTCCCCAAAATGGGCTTATGCTTTGAATGATTCGTAAATGACGCAATGCGATTCCACTCGATGGCTTTGTTAACTGCTTGCGACTGCAACAGTTGAGGTGGGCGTGGCCTTATGATAACTGTAACAGAACAGACGGCAATCCAACTCGGCCGTCGCTAAGTCGACTCGAGCAAGTTAGAACACCTCAGAGATGAAAAGGTGATGTATGAAATGTGTGATGTATGAGGTATGAAGAATAAGTTCATCGGAGTTATTCTCTAGAAACTATACAGCTATGTACTATATGCTTAGGTGACGAGCCTTTAGAATATAAATCATTTACATTTAATTGCTGCTCGGCGAAATCTTTTCTGTTTTATGGAAATTCGCATTCATTTTTAAATTTAATGGACTTCTTTTTTTTTTTAATGAATTCACAAAAATATCGAGCAGGTTTGCAGGTGATTTTTTTTTTAACTTTCTTATCTAGTTTTTACGATTCCAAAAAACGTCTGATAGAAAGAGATTTAAGACACGTTCAAAGCGAAAGTCAAGCATGTAGTAAACCATGATTAATAGATGGCGCCACCTGTGCTCGTTATGTGGCGCCATCTGGTGTTGAATGACAGATGTAGCAGATGTAGCCATGTGACACTTCTAAGCGGCATCCGTCGACAAGTAGGGCAAGCACGTAACGCTGAAATCGACAAATGTCAAATTATTGATAATAACGTAATCGATTTAGCATAGACACGAACCAGTACTCAGTGCACAAGGTTTTCCACGGTGAACTGCAAAATAATCACTATGAAGTTAACCGCGTAGGAGACGAGAAACAGCCAAAAGGCGTGGTCCAAACTGAATAGGCCCAAGATTGAGAACTTCAGACCATCCAGGGGCCATATCAGCAGCGGCGTCGGCAGCACGGCCTACTAGCAGAGCTAAGCAAAGTCCTGATCAACACGTACACATCGACAAACACTTACCTGTTCCTCGGTCAGCTGCTCCGGCATGTAGCAGAGCTCCAGGCTGCGCCGTCGCAGCTTTGTGTGCTGCACCTGGCAGAGGTGCGTGGCCAAGATGAGCGCGTACAGCTGGATGGCCACAATGGCGCAATAGTTCGATATGGTCAGCGGAATGCCGTGCTGCTCCACAAAGTAGGACATGTAGGCGTACATATTGGCCAGGATGTTGATGAAGTTGCCAATGACCAGCAGAAAGACGCCCACCTGCAGCACGCCCACAAAGTCCTCGCACACCAGCAGCAAGCGGCGCTCGCGTCGCAGCAGGCGTTCCCGCTGAAGCGGATCGGGCTGCGGCGATTGCTGCCACTGCAGCTCCAGATGCTGCAAGCAGGACAACAGCAGGAGCAGGGCCCCAAAGACGCCGTTCCCGAAGACGCTGCTCATGTGCTGCACGTAGAGCTGAATGCCGTAGGCCGCCAGCTGCACCCAGGGCAGACGTGCCGCATTCTGCTGCAGGAACGGCACGTTGCACAGCAGCTCGTACAGCGACAGCAGCAGCTTGCCCCACACGAGCAGCACGGCCGGCCAGCTCAGCTGGTGCCGGCGCTGCAGACGCACCAAGCCCGTCACCAGCCGCGCCAGTCGTCGGCGCTGCCAGATGTGCGTGCCCAGCAGCGCCAGCGATACGGCCACATCGCCCGCCATGGTGGCCAGCGCGATGCGCTCGAAGAGCTTCGAGTGCTTCACATTGGTCGACTCGTAGAGGGCGACGCTCTGCCGCAGCATCAGCGGCGACAAGGCCAGCAGCGCCAGCCAGTGCAGCACGGCGCTCGTCGTTATGAAGCGGTGGCATCGGGCGCCACGCCCACGCCCACGCCGACACCGACGCCCCTCGTCCAGTCTGATGCGGAGCGGCGCCAAGCCCAGCACTTGCCACAGGCGCAGCAGCAGCAGCAGGCAGAGCGCGCCGAAGTGCGCCACGCGTGGCATGTTGAATGCAACTGCTGCGTGCGGCAACGGCCACTGAGTTCGCAAGGCAAGCGTTTGCCCCCTCTACTCAGACCCACCACCCCCCACCCCTCTCCGCGTGGGCTATGGCTAGCTTTTAACAATCTAACTACAGTTATGAATGTAGCTGCGCGTTATCGCGCCCCAACGGCATTAGCGCAATTCCAGATAAGTGCGACAATAACAACAACAGCGAGAGAGTCAAAACTAACAATCG
>JABVZX010000297.1:6280458-6293544 GCA_020883565.1 Drosophila pachea
TGTAAACAATTTAAGGCTCTGGAATTAGTAAAATGTGAAAATAATAAACAGTCTCAGTAAGCGATCGCAGCCAACATTCTTAAGGCTTAATTTAATTGAAAACTCGTTTCGCCTCAGTTTGGAAAAATATATACAAGATGCTCACCTTCCGCGAAGTCTGTTATCATTGAGACTCGGTCGGTGTTGTAGCGGATGTTCGATCTTAAACTGATTACAAAATTGACCGATTTCCAAGATCACGGCCGCAGCCAGCCCCA
Organism: Drosophila pachea; assembly: GCA_020883565.1. Taxonomy (NCBI): domain Eukaryota; kingdom Metazoa; phylum Arthropoda; class Insecta; order Diptera; family Drosophilidae; genus Drosophila; species Drosophila pachea. The sequence continues at coordinate 6,280,716 of JABVZX010000297.1, forward strand.
CCTCAGCCGCGTACAGCCGCTAACCATTAATCAAGCGCCGAGCTACGCCCGCTTTATCCGCGATATCATTAGCAGAGCTATCCAATCGAGAACAGCTCAGATCAATGAACCAAGCTCAGCAGCTTAGGCCCGTGGGCTATAGCGCAAGTTATCTTTGACAAAACAGCATAAACTCATTAATAGCTGCTATCGTTTTTGTTTTGGCTTTTTTTGTTTCACTTTGTCAAGCCATGGGCGCAAATAAGTTCAAGATTTCAAAATCAAGACAAACCGATTGAGACCATGCATGCATGATAATAAATACCGGACTGTACGTATGTGTGGCAAGTCTTCGGATATGACTGAGTGTGTATCCTTGCCTTGACGCGTACAGCTGCCTTAATACACAGTTGGCCGAAAGTGTCGGCCAGTTGATAGCGGCTGAGTCTCTCGTGCCATAAATTAGCCGCCAAACAAAGAGCTCAAATTATTCTGCTGCAACGAACCTCTCATGGGTATGACAAAAACAAGACACAACACGCACATATCAATCGGCTTTGGACTGCTGGCTCTATGGTAAATTGTGCAACTGCATAGCCAAAGTTGCGAACGCGAGCTGGAGCTGCTGACTGAAGCTGGCGCTACAAAACTCGAAAAACCAAATCGCCAAAAAGCAAAAAAGCCAAAAAGCCAAAAACCAAAAAAGCCAAAAAACCGACCATCAAAGTGAGCACGAGAGTGAGTAAGGTGGCCGACAGCTGATTGGTGTTGAGATCTTAACCCGTTTCCACGCTTCAGATACATTTGTATCTCATTTGTATCTCAGTTATCGCAGTTGTGAGGCTGTTGCTTGGCGGCAACTCTCTGCAGCAGTCTGAAGTTCAAGTTCGCTGCAATTTCGCAGACCAATAAAAAGAGGAGGTACTACAATAAAACAGACTCATCTCTGAAAAGGTGCTGAAAACGCGCACAGTACAAAATCGTTTGAACTCGCGGCAGCCAAGAGCAAACAGCTACGCGTCGCCGCTGACCCACTAAAAGTCAAGAATGAATTGTTTTTGTAGCGGTCTATGAGTGTACCTTTCAAACACCTTCAAAAGTGGATCTGTGGCCATGTGTGTGTGTCTGAGTGAGTGAGACTTCCGTCAAATGACAATAAATTAAGTATGTATATTAGCGATGCTTAGCAGCTAGCCAGTCAGCCCGTCAGAGAGTCAGAGAGTCAGCCGGCCTCTCGACGGCTAGGTACAAGATTAACTCGTGTGCTTACGAATGTAACTACAAGATACGCTCGCACACTAGTCGAAGTTGTTTGCCCGCCCGATTGTGTTTGGCTAATGACTAATCGCGCATGTCTTGCTGCCTTTAATCAGCACCAAAAAGGAGAGTATCAGCTGTAGGAAAAACCCTTAAATAGTCACGCCAGCAATTAGATAATTAGACAACCTGCCAATGAGGAAATGCAAACAGGCTTCTCGGAAATAGAGCGATCGGTGCAATAGGCAGCTCTCGGCTCTCGTTTCGCAACTCTCAGCTCTCAGCTCTCAACTCGCGGCTCTCGGCTCTCAGCTGAGAGTTCAGTTCCGTTCGGCAGTTGGCTTTGAAATGGATAGCTTTTGTATTTTGTGATCTTTTGTTGATTTTGGCTTTACAATGTGTTATTATTTACATTGTTTAGCAAACGTTAAGTTGTGCATTATATCTATTTTCTAAGAGTGACGATTCTGAAAAGCGCTAAAGAATCTCTCAAATATTATGCTTTGCCAAATATTCTAGTTGGGGAGAACCTGATGACTGTAGTGCATGCAAGTTCCCATCTGTTGCAACTTCTGACCCCTCAGGCGAAAGTCGGAGTAAAGTCGGTCTACAAAGGGACTCTCACATTTCGAATACTTTGCCCATCATGACTCACAGATCTCGCTTGTCAAATAGCTTGCATTTTTCCACTATTCATCAAGAGCCTAATCTCACCCAATTCATCTTTAAGGTCAATGCTATACATTGCTTAAAGTTCGCCTTCAATTTCAAAGCGTCGCGTCTGTTCAAATCGTCATCAAATCGTACTTCATGGTAAGGTAGTACGTGACGTTACAGTCACACAATCGGTTCAACTTCAAAACTTAATTTATGCAAGTTTAATTACAATTAAGTTCCGTTAATACATTTGTATTTATGCTCGCTTGGTCGTTTGTGTGTGCTTGTGAGTGAGACTAAACTTTGGAATTAGTTTATATTCAATGACTCCGTCGGAACGATCTTATGATCAGTGCGAGAGCAATTACAAACAAGTTAAGGCAAGATCAATTGGACAATTCTCTCAATACCAACCCATATAAGCGAATAGGCTGACACATGTCTGAGTATATTCAAGAAATACCAATTCATATTTAATGCGCTATTCAAATGAGGTTTTTGCATTTCATGCCTTGCACTAGAGAACTGCCAAAAGGCAAACTTTCAATAAAGCCATAAACAAATAGAATAAAAATCAACTAAATTACCTAAAGAAATATATATACTATATATTTATATATATAATAGATTATCAAAAAATATATGAAATATATCTTTTAGAAATTGTTTGAATATAAAAATTTGTTATATATAAAAATATTCTAATACTTTACATACATTTTTGAAATTTTTCCTCTATTATTTGGAAAAGAAAAATTTAAAGAACAAGTCTGGAAACAGGACAGGATTGAACTTCGAGTTTATATGAAAGACATCTCTAATAAATAGTTAAATATTTGCATATATTGTGAACTCGAATTTTATTTATTTTCTAGTTGAGTTTTCCTTGGATTTACGTATATCTATTTGTGCTTCAAATTCGATTTGAAATTGCTTGTTTTTTATCCCCCAGAAAAGCTCGTTCTACATGTCGGAGAAGTAATTGTTTAAACGGTTTGAAACCTCTTAAATGCCGTCTTGGGCAATATGCCTGAAGTCAGCGCATATTAGTTTTCAATTAAAGCAGCCTCGTAAAACTTCAGAATTTCGACTGTACGACTAACAAGAGATTTGGTGGTGTAAGCCCGGCAAGTCTTGCATACTTTTGACGTGATTTGCAAGCCGGCACTCGTCGGGCTTTCGTCATACTCCCAAATCCTGCTTAATAGCATTTAGACTCCGAGGTTGCAAAATGCATTGGCCAACCAGTTTTGCAAGTGTGCTTAGGCACAGTCTTGACTGCCACATCGGGAGCTACCCTTTACTTCATCTTTTATGGATCTTTGGCTTTGGCCAAAGTGGACAATAAATGGAATGGCCTAATTAAGAGCGGGCCTCACTCTAAACTACTCACTTGCATTGCGCTGGGTTTTGTTCGCGAACAGTTTCATTTCGAGAGCTGCAAATACTTAGTTTCTTTCTTTTCTTGTTGGGTTTGTTTGTTTGTTTTTTATTTTTTGTTTTTATTGCACTTTTCGCAACGGTTTTAACTATCAATCAATTAACAGATATTTACAGTTGCCAGTTTTATGATGAAACTCAGCTCTAGCTGTTAGTATAGGAAGATAAATGACTTTTTTACAGCTGGCAAACAAAACGATTAAGTTGCATCTAATTGGATCAGTGCACAGAACAATTATTATTGGTTATTGGTGAGACGCGTTGCACCACCGTGTTGATCGATTTTGTTTCAGAATTAACGTTGGGTATTGTTCTTAAATTTTGTTGTGCTGTTGTTAGTATATTCGAATCAACTGACACGCACTTCCTATTCTCACGATATTTGACAACTTAATGCGCCGATCCGAACGGCAGTGAGTACCTTTATATGGACTCTTGGGCCGGGCCGCTGAGCGCCGACTGAGACGCCAACTGCGACCCAGCTCAGATCGAGACGTAGACCGAGCTGCGATCGAGCATCTAGCGTCAAAGCGCGAAAATCTTTTCATGAACCGGTCCACTTCCAAGTCTCAGTTGCCGCTGACAACGACGTCGCCGCTGCTGTCGACGTTGGCGTTGGCGTTGTCGCTGGCGCTGACGCTGATGCTGACGGCGGAGCAACGGCGATCCCTGGGTGCAAATAGCTGAAACAACAGCAGCTACAACACAAACATAACTGGCTGCATTTAGTATAAGATAAGTACTTGCGACTATGTAGTTTATCTCGAGTTCTAGCCGAGCGAATAGAACGCTCCGATCGCCTCCTGAACGATGAGCTAATCGCCTGTCTCTCGAAACGACTCTCTGCCTGTCGGGGGTTACTAAAGTTCGCGAACGGGTGCTGTTATTGTTGTTGGCGGTGCTGGCTGTGGTGGTAGTTTTGTTACCTGAACTGTGCTTGTTGTGCGCCATTTTAGAGATCACTTAACGTTGTTTTACATTTAATAGCACAAATGACTCTATTTAATCCCCCAATAAGCACGCACACGTGCCCCTCTCAATGGAATATGCATATTCATGGGGCGTTTGCAGTTAATGTCGATTTCAGGTGGCACAGGGTGTCTGGATCGGGCACTTAATAGTCAATAACTATTAAAAGGCAATGCGGATAATGATCTCGCTAAGCGATTTAGATCGTGGCCAATAGTCGAGTCACGTTTACATTGCGGTCGCTAACCGATTCCCTCTGGACGAATCTTTTGAAGCCGCCCATCCATTAAAGTAACCAACTCATATTATTTTCCGTCAGCAGGCAGTCCATTAGGTATAGTGCGACCTGAGCTCCGACTGAACCTGAAGCGGATCTCATCTAAACTCTGCTCTGATTCCACGTAAACATCGCATGTTTCTAATTTCGTTTATGTACTTAATTATTATGGCGCACATTAGCAAGTGTTTTTTCTCTTTAATTCGCTTTTTTTTTTAATTTTATTTCTTTATTGTTTTTATGGCCATTCATTGTCTTATGTTCTGGCGCTATTGCGTCTGGAAAAATCTGAATTAGCCACACGCGAAATTTAAGTCAATCTCAACTGTACAGGCAATGGGCAGTTAACGTGTGTTGAACTGTGCATTGTTCTTTATAGCAAGTGCCACCATAATTATAGCACATTAACCAAGACCAAAACGCATTTAAGTGCTATGGCCAAACCAGAGAGCTTTCAGCTACGCCGCGAGCTTTGCCTCAGGACTTGAGCTTCGGCTCTGCACTTCTGCAAAAAAAATTTCTCGTGACGCAATAAATGAAGCTTTAACCTCGGCAACTCGTTTGAACTCTTGCAGCTGCAACTGAGAGCAATCAGCCAATGGTAGACTACAGAAGACCCTTTACTGCAACAACGCGCTGTTTTGTATTATATTATTGTTATTATTATTATTATTATTATTTCGTTTTTGTGGTATTATATGCTGTTTTCATTTTTCTTATATTTAATTTTGTTTTTATTTGTTTTTCGAAACTTGCATTAAGAGGAATTCTATTCGACTGAATGGGCTGAAAATAATAAAGGAAAGTTTGCCCGAGAGTGCAAATAAAGATTTTATTTGATAACACATGCGGATCATAGTTGAATATCCCCGTATGATCTGGTTTGAAACTGGTTTACTGGCATTTCAGGTTCAAGTGGATTTTAATTCTACTACAATTTATAATTATAGAAACAAACAGTCTCTATACAGATGAATACCATGGCCTTAAAATTATTCATTGGATATAAGCTTTTCTCGAGGCACACTATAAATAATACACTTTACTAATTTCTATTCAATTATTTTAATACTGCTCAATGTGATTTATTACAATATACCAAGAAATTGTCGGTTATATGTACTTAGTCGGAAATCTCTCTAGAAGACCCAAGTGACTTTTTCGCAGCCCTAACAATGATATTCGTGCACGGATTTACATTAATCAAATTATATGGAATCATAGCCCTCATATACCACAGCCCAATAACTGTTTCTCAATATAAACTCACAAGTTTCCAGGTATCTTAACACGCATCGCGTGCGTTTGATTCTTACCGAGGGAAGCCCCGTTCGCATGCTACTTTAAAAGATAACAGTATATGGTTAGTAAGTGTACCTTGAAAGCAAATTACGGGACGTCAAAGTGTGCTAAGCAAATTAGGTACGAGCATGTGAATCTGCTCGCAGCCGGACTGCAAAGGCTGTGCTATTAAATCCATGAATCAGCATATAGACACTTGACAGGTGCGAAACATAGCAGAATCCAGGCCACTGTTGCCAAAGGATCCCACTGCGAGTCCTTCTCGCACAATGAACTCCATGAACATCCTTGAAAAAAAAAATCACTTGAGTCCGAGTACGGGGAATCAATCAGGTCGCAGAGCTTAGTGCACCACCCGCTCTTGTTGAAAGGAACAAATAAGGCTTCGGCTTTGCAGTTGTTGCACGGCCAGGGCAAAGCAAAGCGAACAATGGGAGTTGCAATCAAAAGGCAGAGCAAGGTGAGAACTTATGCAAAGCTTATTTCAACAGCTCCAACTAATGATATAGGAATATTTTGTTGAGCAATTTCCAAGTGAACTCAAAATCGAAAGATACGGAAAAAGTCTTCCAATTAAATTTAAATATAATACACTGCCGGTCGATTCTAATGAATATTTAACGAGCTTAATTGCAGCCGCTGCACTTATATATGATATATATGACTGCGACTAGAGCATAAAAAAATCACCAAGTTATTAGTTGTTGGGGTTCTATGTTTACCACTTCACAATTAGCCTGATCACTTAAGTTAAAGTGATAATAAAAATCCCATATCAATGGAAAAATGTAAAGTCATCGTACCTATGACGGCAGTGCAATATTGTGGTGCCTAGGATTGTCGTTACAATGGGCGTATACGCATCAAAACCAGAAATCGGGATATTATAGAATTGCATTCGTTACTGAGATTACAAAACAATTGACCACAAATGGGGAAATAATTTAGAGCAAAGACCCCTGGCAGTGTATAATTATTATATATACATTAGATTATATATTTAAGTAAATATGTACGTAAATTTAGCTTGGGGCCGTTTTGGCGGCACTGAACAGCCGCTAAAGCCAGCGTGCAATTAGATAATAATCAAATAATTCTAATTAATGATAGTGGCATTTGCATATCGAAAACACACTCAGGTGGGGGAAAGCAGCCGCAAATCCTTCGCATCGCATTTTCTCATTAATATCATTCAGCATTTCGCGATATCTCGTTAGACAACTGTCAGTATTTGCTGATGTTGACGCCACCGTTGACGTTCTTTCTGCTCCAGCTGCTCCAAAACTTTCCCAGCATAATTAGCCTGCATATGAATTTATTTTTGAGGCTTCGTCGCTGCCAGGGTACGATAGGTTCGGAGCGTGGGTTGAGAGGGGCTGCAAAAAATCGTCCTGCAGCTGTATCTAGGTCACGGTGTGTACGAGTTGGCCGAGTATAAATGCCTGTTGCTTGGCTCATTCGTTTACCATTTACCTTCGTTCGTTGGAACCATCAACTGCCTGCTGGGGCAAACCAAAATCTATCGCTGGCCTATTGCCTGTTGCTCTGACGTTCCCGGTCATCATTCAAAGTTCTGCATTCGGACCATCCAGTACTTGTTGCGGACCTGAGCAGCGTTGCGTGCACTGTACTCTGCATTGACTTGTTACAATACTCAGCCAAAGGTGAGTGAATGTGCGAATCGAAATGTGTATGCATGCGAATTGGGGCAATTAGTGCACATCAATTAGGTGAAAATATGTGTTTTCTATATATCATGAAGAAAAAAAGAAGAAAATTAAATTTGAATTGTTTCTCCTAAATTCAAATTTTTTAAATGAAATAATTTCAACTGTTTGCAATAAGGTGAATAAAACCAAATATTTTAATACATTTCTTTTTATTACAATGATTTGTAGGCAAATTATCTGTATATTTATTCTTCGTTGTTTAGAAATTTTCGTGGCCCCCAAATATTATTAGTTAGTAAAAATTTAATATTTCTCATTGCGCCATAAAGACAAATTGTTATTGAGCAAACAAAATTTCCATATATGTAAATTTAATTGCCAAATCTCGCGCTTTGTTTATGATATGTAAATTGTTGTTTTCGTGCTCTCTCACTCTGCTTAGCGCAGCAGAAAATTGCGGTAATCACGGCGAGGAGTTGCCCTGGCGGTGACTCGGGCTGTGCCCGTAACAACAGATTCGACCAATTAAGCCTCAGCTTTCTTCTTGCAATTAGAGATTTACGTCAGCCGCCTCTGATTGCAGTCAAGAGTGCATCCCGCTCCTTGTAAGAAACTTCATGCGCTACCCGATAATTGTACAGTATTTTCCAGACCTTGCACTGATATTAGATATGGCCCCAGTCAGACCTGTAAATGGTCCACTAATTAGCCAGTAGAGGGGCTATTGGGTTCAACTAATATGAGCTAACAAGTAGATAACTTATATTTACTTATGCAAATCGCAATATAACAACCAGTAATTCGTCATATTTCTAAGATAATCGTATTTTTCAACTTTGAATGCCAATGAGTAGCGAGAAATATTGTTTCCTACTGCTCCATACGAAATGCAGTTTAAATCCTATTTAATTTCTATCATACTTTGTATGGCACCTGCACTCTACCCCCTAATATAACACTCTCTTTCGCATGCGCAGCGAATCTCAACATGTCCACCACGCTGCGCTGTACCCTAGTTATCTGTGTGGCTCTCGCTTTGTTTGCCGCTGCCTGTAACGTGGAGGCGTCGAAGGCTCGTCCGCCGCGCAACAATGAAATCCATACCATGGCAGATGCGATTAAGTATCTGCAGGATCTCGATGTATACTATGGTGACAGGGCACGCGTGCGATTTGGTAAGCGCGGTGCCTTAATGCAGACAATTCGCAATCGAATACTTGCAAACGGCCTCTACAACAGCAACAATGAGCTCATGAATGACAATGGCGAAGAGATGGTGAGTGCATGCGCGCTTGTTGACGGCGGATGCCAATTTAATTAACATCTCTCTCTCATATACACACCTCTTTGACAGATTCCAGCTATTGGCCAGGAAGAAGTATTTTAATACGGAAGCATGGCGAGGGAACCAAATTAAACTGTTCTTGCGTCACTTTAAAACATTAGTTTAAATAGTCACCAATTACTGGTAACGAGCATACCATAACTCTAAATGTGAATGTTAATTATAATTAAATGTTCATTGCAAATTATCCATGAATAAATGGTGAATATCTAATGGCTTCATTTAATTGCGTTTGGCCAAAGCAAGAAAAGGGCAACTTTGGTAAACCAGCAAACTGACCCATGACATATACTTCATACTTTTGATTTAATTGTTAAGTTTATTAGATTTCGAATAAAGCTCGACAGCTTAACCAAGTTGAATATTTTCAACTTCCTTTACGAGATCCATGTGCTTGAATTCATCCGGACGCTTAGTGAAGGTATTCAGCAGCTTTAGCTTATTCTCATCGGTTTTATAGTAGAACATCTGTAACTCATTAGCCAAACACTGTGCTTCCTGGGCTGTTAGAACGTTTGTGTCGTACTCGCCACGCATTAATATTATGCCCTTGTCCTGCATCTCTGTATAATGTACCAAAGTGAGGCACTCGGGTGCATTCTCTTTATGAACCTGATAAGCCAAGAGTGGCGTAAAATGAACAGTGTTGGCGGCGAACTGCAACATGATGAACTCAAAGCCTTCACTGCGTGGAAGCGGCAGCAAGAAGATGGGATGCTCTTTTGCAGTTGTTGTTAATGTCTCATACTGAGCTGTAGTTAGTGTTGCAGCCAACACACTTTTGGTTTTATGGTATTCGATCCAGATTTGCGATATCTCCTCTGCACTCTTATCAGCTAATAACTCTATCTTCATAATGTCAGTTAGCTTTTTGTGAGGTATCTCAGCCTGTTGATTGGCCAATTTTTCCTTTGGATTCAATAGCTCCGAGTAGGTCCTAAATAATTTGATTTAAAAAATAAGTAAAGAATTATATCAAGTTATAATAAATCGAACTTACCTAACTTGACTTTTCCCATCTTTAATCGGATTAATTACCCGTTCTATACGATCCAAGAAGTCCTCAGCAGAAGTTTGTTGTGCTTTAGCTATTTTGTCGGCATACTTGTAGTAATATGGATTTTTTTCTTTAAGTTGTTCAATTGCCTCTTTAGCACGGCTAGGGATGCTCATAGTTATGGTTCGTTTAAATATTTCACTATTTCTCGAAACAACGCGCAAAATTTTACATACGCATGCCATCCCGAATTCAAGCCTGTCAAGTTACACAACATACAGCTGACAAGCAGCTGTCTTATTTCAGTGTTGGAAAGCGCTCTGGAATAAAAAAAAATTTCCTTACATTTTTATAAAAAAAAATACACATGATTGATGATTGATCACCTATTTCTATACGTTTGAAAATAAAATGTTGTTTCTCCAGTGCTTAGAATTTTGAGGTATTTAATACTACAATAATTTGGTATTTTTGTTGTAGGCAGTTAAAGTAAAAAATCTTTTTCAGAAGGTGGTCTCTCTTGTTCGTTGCCCGGTTTTATTTTTGAGATTGAATTCAAATCGCAATATTTTATATTATAATCAATATTGTTTTCGAAAACGGAATTTAAAACAAAAATGGAAGTTTAAGCAATAAACTACTAATATCCCACTTTGTACCGTTCATATGGAGAGGACAGGAAAATTTCAGCAATATTACCGTTTATACCAAAAATGCTGTCATCAATGTGCGATTCATATAGACTCATTAAGCCATTCAATCCATATTTTGACAAGATGAACTCTGGAATGACGATCTGCAACATCTTTATTAGTAACAACGTTTTCTGTAATAAAATTTTTAAAAACGTAGAGTAAAGTCCTCAACGTTATTCATGATTACGAAAGGAAAATCATGAGCAGTATCGTTCGAGCAAGCTCTTTCTTGAACATAGTATTGTCCACTGCCGGAAACTTTATAATTATTAGAACAATCGTAAGCTTAGCGTACAACCAAACACAGCAACGTAAAACTTTAAACCTAAGGGCTGTTAAATAACTCTTAAGCTTTGAATCCATTTAACTGTCCTTTGAGCACAGTCTTATCGATAACATCTGCAAGACTTCCAGAGAAATTAACAGTTCACTTTGAGTACAACAGTAAAATACAGAATCGAATTATATGTTACTCTCTGGAAACCTGTTCTCGGCTTAGTCAGTTGCATTGAAACGGTGAAGCGTGTTGTATGTGATTGTATTGAGATAGTTCGGATATATTAACTGCTGTGGTGGCTTTAGTGGGAATTTAGCATCGCTCAAACCTAAGCATTGTTTCTGCGCCTAGTATAGATTTTTTGCCCGTGCTCCATATAAAAAGAAGTGGAATAAAATCGTTGTAAGCGTGCGAAACAACTAAGTGGCGCGTTTCACTATTGATTCTCAATGTCTTTTAATAACTCGAAAAAGAATTGAAGTCGGGTCACTTTCTGACACCGAAAGTGTTACGCGGCTGGGCGAAAGGGTCATTGCATAATTTAGTTAGTGGCCATTGTATTGGCGTGGCTTGATTTAGTCTGGATATTGCAAAGAACTTCTCCTTGAGCTGTTAAAACGAGAGCCGCGACAGGTAACAGAAAGAGCAAATCGTCAATAGAAATATTCCCCATAGTGTACAATGACCATAGCTAAACGGAATGTGTACAAAAGCAACTACAAGCAAGCAAAAAAGACACATTGAAAAACCAGAAGCAAAAACAAAAATATGCATTAAGCGCATTTAAGTTTCGTCTTTTGTTTTAGTGTTTTGCCTCTATGGGTGCTCTTCTGCTACTAAAGTGACATAACGGTTGTTGAAAGCCATAGTATGAGTGAGTGCATCTTGTTTGTGTGTGGGCGGCGCGATTGTTAAAGCATACCATCTATTTTACTGCAAAGGCTTCTAAGAATTTATTAGTGCAGCAGTGCGTGCGATTTGGTTAGAAGAGTGTATAACAGGGCTTGATTATTTGATGAAGAGGAGAGGGAGAAGCCGAAGATTTCGAAGATTTGTATTGATTGTAACTATTCATAGATGTTTCGGCGCTTGAATTGCAGATTGATTGCTTAGACGCGCTTTTGCCAATACAGAACCCAATACTGCCAACCCTCCTAAGTTGCTGTTAAAGCCCCAGCCGTCGTCGCTGTTGCTTCGTTACAGCAAGCAGAGAAATTTAATAAAATCACAAGGAACAAAAACAATTGCGCGAGTGCTGCAAAATGTTTGCACGATGTGGTCTGAGCGCACTGGCGGCGCTGCTTCTGCTTTGCTGCGCAACGTACGCAACTGCTGCTGATTTATCGGATAAATTGCGAGATGACTCCGAACTTTCACAGGTGAGTCTACATGCAAATACATGTATTTAATCCCCAAAATAGAAAACACATTTATGTAGCCAGCTGTTTCTTTGCCGTAAATTGCGTTGTGTACAAGTAAACACGCATACAAATTCAAACTCGTACTAAGTAATTAAATGTTGTCCACACATACACAAACAAACTCGCACACTAACGATTTTGGTCAGGCCTGCCGAGAATTGTCCTTGAAATGAAAATCCTTGGCAAAAAGTTGACATGTGGAAAGTGAGTAGCAAGTGTTAGGACGAGAGCAAAAGAGAACGAAAGAGAGCGAAGTACATCGGCACAGGTAGCTGTAGGGCGCAGCAGCTGACTGCCTCTTCTTCTTGCACGTCCTTGAACCTTCACATTTATGCTCACTTGTTGTTGCTGCTGAAAAATCGATGCTGGCCAAAAATCCTTATTGACCCCAGTACGAGGGCGGCATTATGCGGAGTAGTCCCATTATATAAAAAAATTAAAGCCGACTAAATTATGCAAAAGCAACAAAACAGGCGGGAGCACTAAAATGCCGGCCGTTGCCGTCGACAGAGCATAACAGTTTTCTACCTACATATTTATGTT
>JABVZX010000297.1:6293632-6313863 GCA_020883565.1 Drosophila pachea
AATATGTTGCCAACACATAAAAGTGTAAAAAGTCAGAAGCCATTAAAGGTTGCCAACCTAAAACAACACAAACTATACCAACAACAATGGCAACAACATCAACTGCCCGTCCGTCTGTCGTTCTACTCTGTTAAGCATTTAATGCCCAAAAATAGTTGTTAGCCAGAAGAAAAACTTAGTTTCACAATTGAAAAGAAAGCGTGCGAGTTGCTCACCGCTCGCTACTCTCGGTGAGCTGTGAGGTGTCTCACCTCCCTTGTTATTGTCGCAACAATGAATAGATATATGCATTACCATTGCTCTTACCTGAAGTGATGTGTTGTGTACACTGAACTATATAAGCCATCTGGTTGAGACCAAATCTAGTGCATCAATGACAAAACTGCAGCAGCAGCTGCAGCTACAAGCAAATAGAACGTGGTTGCGGGGGTGGCAGCGTCGTCTTGTAAGTAGCATTCTGTGCATTCGAGCACACATTTGTCAGACTCTTACGTGCTGGAAGAAACCTACTACATCCAGCTAAGCCTAGTACTACTAGAATCTTAAACTCTTCTCAGCAAACCATCATGCGAAAGTCGCGAGAAATGAAATCGTGCAAAAGTGATTTAAAATGATCATAAAATATACGATTAAATATATAGTATTTAAGCATATGTTAAAGAGCATATTCAATAGAATTTTAGTACAAATCCATATAAAATGCTAGCCTCACTGATTAGTTAAGTGATTCATTGACATCTGTATTGCCATTTTGCTGCAATAACTTAGATGCTCTCTATTACTTTGATTATTTCCGTAATGATGCTTTATTTAATTATTTTACTTTTCATTCACGTCAGCGCATTAGCCAAGAATATATGAAGCCCCATCAATAATAAATAGGACGTAAAGTGCATTTTCAGCGAATGTGATTAAAGATGAGTTGCATTGGGATTGAATCTTCGCGCTGCCAATGTACAGCTGACCTCCTGGGCTGACCCCACTTCCTGTCGAGTGTGCGGCTCGTGACGTCAACTATGTTGATAATTCCCATTTTAATTTCTAACCTTTGACTCAGGCGCACTTGTGCGATGTGTGGGAGTGAGTGTAAGTGTACGCGTGCATGTGTGTGGGCGGCCGATACTCTGAAAGGCTCATACACACACTTGAGTGTATGTGCGTCAACTGGACCATCAACGACACTGCATCGAATTCAATTAAATTTAATTTAAGATTACAATACTTATGCGATCCATGCCGCGACGCGTGATATGGACGGGCATGCCACGTTATGTGAGCTCCATAATAGTTTCTCATTCTACGAACACGAATGAAACTATTCCAACGCGCTACGGCGTGAATGAGCGACTGACCTTAATGGAGCAGAGTATATGAAATAACGCATACATAAGCGCAATTACTTAAAGATCTGACCAGATGAATTAGAGATCCATTCCGGGCGCAAAACTGACATGCGATGCGGCCCGGCGAGCGCGGGCAACCTACTCTGTCCCGCACCCGCGCTCTGCACTCAACACCAATTAAGACACTGCACGAGGGGATCGATGCAATTATGTCCCAAAAAGTTTGCCATGCGCCTCTATATGTATATGTACATGTGCATGTATACATGCATAATTTGTACCAATTAAGTTTGAGTAGGCACACCCGCAATGCAACCGTTGCTGCAGCACATGGATGCTGAACAACTGCTAACGGGTAGAATTTATTCAACGCTAGAAAAAGATAATTCTCCATTGTCGCAAGAAAGTTGCTACACAATCCTAAAATTATCCAAATTGTAATTGGCCTGCCAGATCACTGTACAAAGTATTTTATCTGCCTAATGCATCTGCTGTAAATGCTCCGAATTGATTTTATATGTTGAAACATGAGATCTGTAAAGCCTTAAATGATTTGAGGATAATTGAAAAATTAAAGTTTTTGCTTTTAGTTTCATATAGTATTTTTGAAACATCCTCAACTTGCAGCTGCATAGTTTCTTGTCTCTATTTTATTATGACCATTTTGTTGTTGGTTATTTCGAGTATACAAATTACTCCATTAGCTTCCGAACTATTATTGTCATTGCAAAGCCACTCCACTTCGGAATAAATCCAATACACACAGCCAGACACACACTCACATACATACCCGTACTCGTAGATTGTTATTATCTCCCGACTAGGAAAAAATTAAATAAATTTGGCTAAAAGACAAAAATTATGCGAGTTGCAAACAAAATTTGAACTGCAAGCGGTTCTCTCCTTCTCTCTCTCTCTTTCAGAGCACTGCCAAAACCTTCCGGCGCCTTATGCCAGTTAGGGTAAGCTGCAACAACAAAACGAACACGCACACTCACTGTCACAACTGTTATCTTTAAACTGTGAAACAGAAAAAACGTTACATGTTCTTGCCTTAATTTCGTTAATAAAATTCGAATAAGGGTTGCCACTCTGCGAGTGGGCGTCATCCCGATATCCCACCATGGGTGGTTGGCCATGCCCAACGCAATGGCTGCATTAGCCGAATTTGTTTGCACCGCCGTCTGGCTCTCTGACTCATATTGCCCTTGACTGTTGCCGGAGCGGACATTGGGGTGCGCACCATCATCAGCACGCATCAGCTCTAGCCATTGCCACTGCCTCCTGCTCTTCTGCATGTCCTGGCAGGGTTCAATGGCACTGCGAGCTGCTCATGAAAATCAAATGCATTTTGATATACTTAAGTCCGAATCGAAGGGTGTTTCCCTTCATCTACATATACATGAGTCCTCGTGGTGCTTAAACAGAGTTTGCCGAAACGGAATGGCAATGGGAGATGGTAATGAATTACAGTTGACAGTTTGCACTTAGGCGAGGAATACCCTGAATTCCCAGGGGAGCCATGACTGGGTGATGACAACTCAACTGACAGGACCATATCTGTACTCCTTATGCAGATTAATCGGACATTTATCTGGGCTTAGAATTTATGCAAATAAGTAATTGCAACTGAATTCTCCATTGGGCACTTAAACGCCCCTTGTGCCATGCCATGCGTTTCCTTTGATTCCAAATTGGGGAATCTATTATTCAAGAGATGAGATTAAAGTTTTGAGTAATTGCTACTTTATGGGCCATATCCGGACGCTGTCAATGAAATCTCTTTTCTATTTTATGAGTTTAACTTGATGGCGTTATATGCTTTATATATGATGTTTGATGTTTAAAGTTTGATGCTTGTTGCCTAACTATTTGGGCTCAAATATGAATTTTACACATTCAATTCTTTTTACTGTTCTCTTAGAGTCATTAAATACAATTAATTTAAAACTTTAAATAATTTTTGAAGTCCTTAATCTATATATATATAAATCACTACGAGTAGCAAATAATGTTTAATAATAATATTCATTTAGTTATTGAAATCAACCAGGACTTCTAAGTATCTTTTATCCATTAACCGTTCTCGACTCGATGGGCAGTGCATTCTCTTAGTTCAATTGAAGGACTTGGATGAACGAAAGCATTTAGAAAGCGAAATGGAAACCAGTAAACGAAATTGCGACGATAACATTACAGGACGATAACGGCAGCGACAACTGACGGCTCCAATTACTAAGAGTCCTTTGATGGCCCTGCCAAACCCAAGATACGAGAACAGCGGCTAGAAGGACGGACAGCCTTTAAAATAAAATTGACGTGACTCACTGACTACAGCAGGACACTAGCCAGCAAATACGGCACACAGCCAGGGACGAAAAAGGTACACAGACACACGCAAACCCACGTGTGTAGAAGAGCAGTAAGAGAGACGGTCAATTTGAAAAAACGTGCGCTACACAACTCTCATAAACCTGGCTGAGAATGTGCAGCGGGGCGTGTCGATGCCAGCGAAGCTGGTACTGGCGTTGGTGGTAGTGCTGCCTCTGCTGCTGGTGGTGGCCATGCCGCATTGGGAAGCCGCAAAGTATGCGGTCGCATGTGTCGCCAGGCAGGTGGTAACTAGTCCGAAGGGGTCAGCGTCTGAGTGTAGGGTAGGGTCGCTGGAAAATGCACGTCCATGAGGCAATGTCCTGATCGGGAACACATGCTAGTACACAAACTTTGGTACATGCATTTTGTTGTTGAAATGGGAGCAAGACAACGAGCCCTCCCCTTGGCCTGGGCCTGATTACGTAATTGGTTCAATAAACCTTTTTGTGAGCGGACAGACTCTAGTTACAGCGATTGTTTGACGTTGCCATGGAATTGCAAATGAATTGGCCCATAGGTCGATAGTTGGCCAAATGGCAAGCGGTGCCAACACGACGCGCCCTCTTTAGCGATTTGTGCATGCTTTTCTTTTCCGTTCGATATTGTCAAGCATGTAGCAATTTGCCCTATAAAACTCAATATGAATACTAACGCACGGATTCCCTCTTATGCTTACAGTTCTATAGTCTGCTGGAGCAGAATCCAGTTGCCAATTACACGATTTCGCTGCGCTCCTGCACGATCTTTGTGCCGACGAATGAAGCCTTCCAGCGCCACAAGGGTACCACGGAAGTTTTGTACCATATCAGTGAGTATTGGCACACATTCATGATTCATGCGAACCATTTAATTGAATTGCATTCTCTCCCACGCACAGCCACCTCGGCGTTCAGCAAAGATGAACTGGAAAATACCGTGACATCGGACATGGCTGGTAATCCACCGCTGTACATCACAAAGAGCCGCACGGGTGACGTCTATGTGAATAATGCCCGCATCATACCCTCACTCAGTGTCGAGTTGACAAACCGTGAGGGCAAGCGACAGGTCAGTGACCGTTCTTTCCGTAGATAATAATGACATTCGCATATTTTAATTTGTTCAATTTGTTCAACTTGTTCAGGTTATGCATATTATTGACGAGGTCCTAGAACCGCTTACTGCACAGCCAAATGCCAAGACAGAAATTAACAATTTAGATGCCCTCCAATTCATACAAAAGTCGGACCTCCTGAACCTGGGTGACCACAAATTGCGCACCTATCGCTCGCAGATGATGCTAATGAAGAAGGAATCGTTATATCAAGCTCCGGGCACACACACCTTCATACTGCCTGTAGATGAGGCATTTAAGGTAATGGTCATAGCATGCTTATATAATCAGGCTGATATCTTTACTGGTATTCGATGCAGATCTCGGCCCGAAGCAGTTTGGTGGATGGCAAGGTTATAGATGGACATGTTATACCAAATGTTGTCATGTTTACTGCCGCTTCTGAGAGTGGAGCAGCGCGCACCTCCGCAGCTTTCGAAGATCAATTGAAAGTTGTAGTGAGCATTTTCAAGCAAAAGGACGGCAAACGTAAGATAAATGATATCATAAGTCAACACTGAGGATCGCATCTCTAATTTAACATATTTTTCAGTATATGTAAAGTCCAATACGATTCTTGGCGACGCGAAGCATCCAGAAGGTGTCGTTTTAGCCGAGATTGTTAAAGCAAATATTCCAGTGAAAAACGGTGTAGTCCATTTGGTCAGTCGCCCTCTAATGGTGATCGATACGACCGTCACACAGTTTATACAGGTAGGTAGGCGAAAACGCTTTTCCTTAATATTAAACATAGATACTGACACCCACACACAAAGTGATAATAGAGAATGGCCATGACTAGCGGTACGGCTTGTTTGGCAATTTGATTGGCTCAAAAACCAATTCAGAGTGGCTGCCTTAGCAAACGCTTTTGCACACATGTACACACTCTCACACACACTTACAGTACGCTTTGCATTTAGTTGAGCTGCGCTCCACAGGGATAAGTGTCGCATTTACGTTCCTATGAGAGTCCTATGCCTGCCGAGTTCTCCTATATGCGAAGCCTAGCAAAAACAATGAATAGCAACATAATAATTGACATCAACAGTAGACCCACATACACTTACGTATATAAATAGATGCTAAGACGATGCTTGATCTGTAAAACACGAAAGCTACCCTCGCTAAAATATATAAGAACTGGAAAAATATCCGCAATAGCCCAAAGTCTGATTTTACAAAGAACTAAATTGCTAAACCCGTTTGGGTTATCTAGAGATTGGTGCAAAGTTTGTTGCCGCCAAGGCGGATAATTGACTTTGCACGTAAGTCAACTGATTTGGTTTCACGTAAAATCGAAAGCTAAATTTTATTTTAAAATAATTTTTAAAATATAAATTTTATTTTAAAAAAATTTTGGGTGTGATGTAAGTATTGCCAAAAATCAATCAATCAAAAACTTAATCGAAACGCAATGTCTTCTATATACATTTTTCTTGTATACCACATTTATAATTGCAATCGTCCAACTTCTAACCATCAATCAATCAACAGCTGTGTTTACCACGGCGCTAATTGGCACGAATATCAAAAAATAAATTTCATTTCAAAAGCTATGCTATGAAACTGCTGCTCCAAATCGTCCTCCACCTAGATTCTGCAGTAGTTGCAAGCAAATTGAAAAAAACTGATTGGCACATCGATAGATATGTATGAAAATTGTCGAAAGCTTGCGGCAACTAACAGAAGAAAGAACATAGAATGAAAATATCAATTCTCCATTGGCTCATTTGTAATATTCGGCGCGGACATTGTCCTATAAAATGTCCTTAATTGGCATAATCTTCCCTCCATTCATTGCAACCTGCCACTGTTCTCAGCTCGCCAGATCTTTCGCTCAGTTGTCATGCTTTGAACGTAATCTTAAGTGTTTGCTGTAGTGGCATCAAGTTCATGTGAGATCGCGAACATAATCTGACACCCATTGGCCAATACACTGTACATGATAAACATCGTTGCGCATACGAAATCAGTTCAGAGTCAGCTCATTTTACTGTTTGTTTTTCTACATTTCTGTGTATTTGTGTTTAAAGTTTTGTTGTAATAACCGACCGCATTCATCATATTCGCCTTACTGACCGACTGATCTAATTCTATTTCTTATACACGCAACTGCCATTACGCTCAAACAAAATAAACAAAAATAATGAATACCTGCTTTGAATATATGCTCAGTCGATGAAGGTAAATCATAAGGTTTTGAGATTGCTATATATGTAAAATATGTTAGAACTAAAGTTGAGATAATATTAAGATATTGCATTTGCTTTTCAATTATTTTTGTAGATAACAAATTGAGCAGCATGTTTAAAAGGCATGTTTTGCGTAACTATTTTCTTTATAGTTTTATTGTAATGCAGTTAAGGTAAAACAGTTGGCATTGAATTAAATTTAGTTGATTAATAAAAGTGACGCAAGTGTTTCCTGAAAGCCACCACTTGTTGATTACTTTACTAGGAACAGCTTTCTTTGGCAGAGGCGAATGTATGCAAACTGTTACAAAAACATAGTCAATTTATCTTGTTTTTGATGATATATTGGATATCTCAAATTCGACGATCTGCGATGCCTTAGAAGTGTCATGTGAAGGCAAAAGTCAATCACCCAAGGCAATATTTGTTTATGCATTCAGTTGTACTTCCTTGTGCTTCTGCTGATTTGTCATAATAAACTCTAGAGTATTTGGCAAACTCTTAATTTCCTCAACGACGTCTCAATTTGCATGCTAAGCAGAAAGAAGTTGGTACTTTAGAGATTTTGTTCGCTTTTAGTTCTTTTCGTTTTAATGCATTCTTTGAGAATTTATTGGGTCGGGTAGCAACCAGGTTTACCTTACTCGCTCACATATTCCTGCAAATCCTATTTCCGAAAAGTAATAAAGTTAATATATTATATTTCCCTAATACTTTATTCCAAATATTTTCCAATCCGGTGGCGGAACACCCATACTGCGTGGAACCCGTTTTAAATATGCGTGAACGAATACGAATACTATTCACATCCCACACATAATACTTTATGATATATGTTCAATTTCTCACAATGAATTTCAAACTTGAAACGCTCTTTCTACTACTTCTACGATTGTACCGATTTAGTTTATGAACGTAAGTAATTGTATAACACAATCAATTCAACCACACATTCATTAGTTCGCTCATGGACCCATTAGATCCACACCAATTGTCGCCAGCTCCACATTCACATTCAAGAGTTTTGTTTGCCTATTCACTGTCTCAACTTGCAGTAGCTGTATTATATAAGTGGAAGGCGATCTCTTGATCTCTTAATTGGATTATACAGAATCGGTTAAATTGCTTTGGTTACCCCAAAAGAATCTAAATCTACATTTTGATTCACTTTAAATTATATTGTATTTATGCGATAAATGTTGTAAAAGTCCGTCTTTTGAGAGTTAAAACCTTCTATATCCTTATAGTATGAACACATTGTAAAAAGCATTGATAGCTATAGCTCAAATATCCTACATAAGCAATAGCAATTTTATTAATATATATTGTTAAGCCATAATATTTACGTATCGTTTCTGTTTTATAGGAAAATGGTGAAAACGGAGCTCTGCGGAAATTCCTGGAGGTCATCATGGACGCTGGAGGCGGTGTGCTGGATGGGATTAACAATCTGTCGGAGGTGACTATTTTGGCTCCAAGCAATGAGGCATGGAACATGTCCTCCATTGACAATATTATAAGGTACAGTGGTGATATCTACTCGTAAAGTAAAATCTAAACTTTATGATTGCATTCATAGAGATCGCAAGAAGATGAATGACATTCTCAATATGCACGTTATTCGGGATCGCTTGAACACCGAGAAAATCAGACGTATCAATGCAAACATGGTAAGAATCGAAGTATGGAAGTCAAAATCACGCTATAAACAATTCATCTTCCAGATCGCCCAGGTGCCCACTGTAAATAATAAAACGTTCCTGTACTTTAACATCAATGGCGAAGGAGCTGATGCTGTGATGACGGTTGAGGGTGGTGGAGTTAATGCCACCGTACTGCAGGCCGATATTGCACAAACGAATGGTTATGTGCACATCATCGATCATGTGCTCGGTGTGCCACATACCACGGTGCTAGGCAAACTGGAATCAGACCCAATGATGAAGTAATGTTCAAGTGAACTATAGAAATTGTTCTTGAGTTTCTAATGCTATTGAACTTACAGAGACACTTACCAGATCGGGCAATTCTCAAAGTTTAATGATCAATTGAATAACACTCAGCGTCGCTACACATACTTTGTACCCCGCGACAAGGGCTGGCAGAAGACCGAACTCGACTATCCTTCTGCTCACAAAAAGCTGTTCATGCGTGACTTTTCATATCATGTAAGCCAAATAGCCCCCATAAAATACGCAATGATTAATTTTCCATATTGAAAACAGAGCAAGTGCCTTCTGGAGCGTCATCTGGTCATTGCAGATCATGTATTTACTATGAAAGACTTGGCCGAAATGTCCCTTACAACCGATAATGTACTCTTGCCTACATTCCGCGATTCACTTAAACTGAAGGTCAAAGAGGAAACCGGACGTAAGTTTAAATTCCCAACACCCATTTAAGGCACCCTTCTCAATTCGATGCCATTGGTACCATAATCTGTACTAACTTTTATTGTTTCTCTTCGCGTTTGCCCAACAAAAAACTCATGCTTTGTATTTATCCAAAAAAATTCGATATATGTAAAAGATATACTTGAAGAGTATGCTAGTCAAGAATGGACTGGTGAGTGTTGCAGTTTGTCAACCAATCGCACAAGCCACGCACCACCATATACGGTGGCCCCATTCCAAGCATAACATAACTCTCACCGTATGCTCCAAAGCATATTTTCTTAAACCTCTGCCTCGAAATGTTTTGGATAACGTAATCACTTCACATAATCTCATTGCAGGGTATACAATTATATGGAATCACAAAGAGATAAATGTGTATCGACCGGATGTTGAGTGCACCAATGGCATCATACATGTAATCGACTATCCCTTCCTGGAGGAGAAGGACATTGTAGTCAGCGGAGGTAGCTATTTGCCAGAATCAAGCATTTGCATCATGTTGGCCAACCTCATAATGATAACAGTAGCAAAGTTCTTGAACTAAAAACGCATTACTCACAATGTAAAAATGAATCCAAAACAAGTTACGAAACCAAACAGTCGTCAACAAATATTGATTCGAGAAAAACAACAAACAGATACAAAAACAATCAGGCAACTCCATAACTAAAATGATACCAAACTAATATGAAAATATTTCATATGTTTTGCATACGTTGTTATAATCGCGTGCATATATAAACATATGATTATGTGAACATACATGCTTATATGCATAATATACATACTTGCATACTTACATTCATAAAAGATGAACTGTATTATATGTGTCACAAGGAACACGCCTCATCACACCAAGGCACGCTCATGAGCCACATCCTTTTCATTCGAAAAAAAAACAATACACGCTTATGAACTTTACCGGATTGGCTTAAAATTTGGCTGAGCGTTATTAAAATCTCGCAATGTATATTTTAAGAACTGAACTCGATAACATCCCTAGCAAGGCCTTATGTATATGAAATATAGATCTATATTCTTAATTATATTTTATGCCTATGTTCGACATACTCTCACCACATTTGAATATGATGAATATGATTTAAGTCTTTCTGAAACTCTCTTTGCTCGCTAAGCTCTAGATTTTATTTTGTATTCTCATAGTCATGTTGATTTGTTTGATTTATAATAAGTGTACATTTTCGTCAATTTATTTTAGTTAATGGGTAATTTATGCTTTGTAAAATGATTTAACCTATGTAAGTAGAATGCGAATGTCATTATACATGTCAAAGCAGAAGCAATAAATGCATAAAACATTTCTCATCGTCACTGCGACTACAACCATACAAGATTTACCATAATTATAACATGTAACAAAACGAAGATCATGACATAATTTTAAATCTATGTGAACTTTTATAATAAATCTAAAGGAAACTTTTAATTTAATTTAAATACGATTAAAAAGGGCAAGAATTTAAATTTAAGACAGCATCCTTGTATAACTAGGCTAAATGTTTGCCTAAATGATAAATTAGAAATGGGGTATTCCATATAGTATAGCTATCGAGCACTTGTGTATGTAGTTGTTAGTCCTGCTATGCATGCGAACCTAGACACTCGCGCACGCCTTCTACACACACACACATATATATATATTTATACTCATACAATCCCAATGGCAACTGTAGTCAAAGTTAGCTAGTCGAAAACTGACTATAACCTATGATATTCACATACCTCGGTATGTGTGAAACAGAGTGTAATTTATTCTGTATTGCGCATAACAGGGATCCTCACATTGACATAACACACGAAATGTTCACATGACATTCTTGAAAGGATTTTGATAAATTTTAACATAGTTGCTTGCGCTTCAGCTGCAAAGGATATGTGGTAATTGCGATATGTGTAACATGCCCAACTCCGCAGTTGCATTGTCGAACGTTGTATGTAACTGATATGTTAAAATTAAACCAAGCTTTAGACTGTCATGGGACAGAATCCAAACGAAATAAGTGTATTGAGAACCTAGAGCGCTAACTATACAAACTCTCTTTCTATTTTTCTCTATCTCTCTCCCCCATAATGCTACATAAATCTTTAGGTTAGATATTGTTACTAGCCTCTGTGTGTGTGAGCTCACAACCAAAGTGCGCGACAAGTGTGGCTACCAAATAATTATAAGAATAATAACAAATTATCATAACATAAAATATTTTCTGTGTTACCCATATCGAAAAATACTACAAGCGGTGACCCATCAGCCTAGACGTCTGTACACACTACCCGAGACTCACACAATCAACCTACCAAACATACCCGAAAACATCTATTTAATAAAAAACCTATCGAAGCTCCATCAAATAGAGGCATATCCCCGATCAATTGATGAATCGAACCTAACCCAGACCCTCCTTCACGTTATCTTTAGTAGGCATCGTTGTTTGTTTTGTAATCAGCTTAGTTTGGCCAAAAGTGCAATGCATTAGCTAAAGAGAAAACAGATAAAAACTAAATGAAATGAATACGCTACATGAAATTTTACACGTAAGCCTTAATGTTGGATCGCAAAGAGAAGTATATGGTACGTCATATATGTACGTCATAGTCAGTAGTTACACGTTAAGCAACGCCCCTCACTCTGGCTTCTAGAGATGAGTAGAATATGCTAATGTGTAGCTAGTGCCTTACTAAAGATTAACGCATTACCTTACCTTAATACAAATTTATTCGTCAAAAAATTAAACTAACAAAATTCAACAGTCACTCAAGATTAGAAAGCTAAGCGAATCAAAAAATCTAATAAGGAAAAAGAAATATATTTCAAAGTGTAAGAGATTATATTTACATGCAAACATTCCGCAATTATGTAGCGAACATTTCAGCATTTATGCTTCTTATATAATGTTATATTATACCATTTGCTATTTACACCATGAAGAATAAACATGAGATAGAACAACAAGAGCATATTTTTCAAACATTCAAAAAAAATTTTGTGAAATCGTTTCATGTTAATCAGAAAATTTAGAATGGTTAAATACAAAATATTATTATATCTCCAAATATGTATACAAGTAATTGATGTTCGAAACGAAAGTTAGACAACAGTACATATAACAAAAAAATATATATATATATGCATATACATATACATACCAAGCTTAAACTATTGTAAACAGCAGTGCAAACAAATAATGATCCACTTTATTTTATGACAAATGCTTTTTACAAAATCAACAAACGGATGAAAACAAATACATCATAATTCTGCATTCGTGAACTATAATAAACACTAACTTTGTCTAGCATTAGAAAAATAATAAGAAGTAAATGTATTACAAAACTAAATGTCAACAAACAATAAGCTTGAGCAAATAAATCTTCTAATATAAAAAAGAAGTCTTTTTTAAATCATGGTTATACAGCTTTTTAAACGTGCGCGCGCAGTACAGAAGTGCTGTGCAATTGGCCATTCGATAAACAAGATGATAACGGCAACATGTTTCATCCCGGACAGTGTTGGATAATTTAAAAAAAAATCGAACGAGAACAGAATTGAGCGAATAGAATTCTCTCTTTCGATAGCGAGAACGAAAATAAGTAAAAACTGCACTACGCAAAGATGTGCAATGTGAAAAATTAGATTGGAATGAATATCAGAAAACTTTCAAATTTAGTTATATTTAACGAAGTGCAATTCGCATATCAGTGTACAAGGGTAATAATTAGAAATCAAATAAATATCAAACGTTTTTGAGAGGGGCAGAATTGATTCGCCTCAGCAATGAAAAAGCGTAGTTCACGCTGCAATTCGGATACACAGCAGATGGAGAACTATGGTAACGACTTAAGCCTGTTGCAGCGACCCCTGCAGACAGCCCACACGGGCTTCGAGGAGGCGCGGCGGGCCTACGAGAACGGTACCACAGAGGTAAGCGGAAATCCTAACAAAGACGTAAACGGGTATGCGTACGTGACCCAAGTGGATCCACGAATGGCGTAATAAACAAACTATGTACTTATGATAATTTTTCTGACATCCTTTGGTCCGGAATGAGAATTTCTGCATCTCGCATCAATTTGAACTTTTAATTAGATTTATCCTCTTTACAATGTAGTGTTCAAACGGAATCGTTTTTAAATGTATCTAATAAGTTTCGATATTTATTCAATTATTTCCATTTATAATACATCTTCCCTCCCGTATTATATTATATTATATGCTAAAATATAATTATTTATGATGGGCAATACTATCTTTTTAAGAGGAATAAAACATGTGCATTTGCTCACAGAAGCTGTATGCACATATGTATGTTTCATTGTATTGGAGTTGGGTGTGTTCCATGTTACCTAATACGACCATCAACTTTAATCTCACCTTTACGGACAGGTCCGGCGTCTGCTCAGTGAGGAATGCAGCTTAATCTATGAGTGCAATGTATGCCGAAATATGTTTCGCAGCTTGGCTAATTTCATCAGCCATAAGCGTGTCTTTTGCTGCAGCAGCTCTCTTCTTATGAGGCACAATTCTGGACACACAGTGAGTTAGCTGTACAGCCAGGGTCCAATTTCACGTTCTGATTGAATCTTCCTCGATGAATACTAATTTATTTTGCTTTTAAGGATCAAAACTCGACGAGGATAATTCAGGCCCCCGTCTCACAGAATATTGATCACATGCAACGAAGTCGTAGCACAGGTTGTTCACCGGTGCCATGTGAAGGTCGTGCTCCACGCGGTAGCATGCGGGATTTGAGTGGCGTTATTGAGCGCTTGCGTCGTGAGAAAGCGCCACCAGCTACATCTAAGCAGTTGTCACCCGTTTTGCAGTTGGAGTCAGTACCGACATCCACTCAAGCGGTCTACCAAACAATTAAAGTGGAGCAAGATGATAGCATTAAAACGGAGATAAACGAGGTTCATCACATGCTAAATCCTGAGCAAACAATTGTCGGACCTGATGGAAAAGCGATGAACGTGCATCAGTACGAGCGACCCAGTGCCAGCAATTATGCAGAAACTCCTGATCAATCTGTTAGCGATGAAACAGATACGACAATTTTTTGCGAAATATGTAATATGACAAATAATATTTTATAGAAGGAGGCCTTGACTTAAGCTTTAAATATTGTCTTTCGTTTTATGTTTCCTAGGCAATTTGTCATTTCAAACGCAAAAGACACTCGAGTTGCACATACAAAAGCAACATTCAGCGTCTACGTTTGTTTTTCAGTGCCCTGCCTGCTCGCTAACCTTTCTCCAGGCGGCAGCCGTTATACGCCATCTATCAAAAGACCACAAGTGAGTATGACAAAGATATTCAATGCACATTAGTTTATTTTATTTTTTATTTATTTTAATAATTTTTTTTCTTTTTTTCAGAAAACCAACTAGGCGCATACGCATGATGCGGAATACAATCTTGAAACGCCGCATGCAGCAAGGCAATATTCAGCCGAAGGGACCAAATCGCGAGCTAAAACGTCTGCAGCTGTCGGACGATGTTGTCGGTTACGCAAATGAGCGTAGAGACGGTAATGCTGAGCATCGGAAGATAATGTCGCTCTGCATATATTGCGATAAGTCATTTGAACGTCGTGCTGCACTTTCCACGCATCTGCTCAACTGTCGCGCCAAGCAGGAAGCTCTAGCGAAGCCAGCACCAAACGTAAAGAAGCTAAAATCTAACACGAATGGAAACAATCCAAAGTCGATTGATGAATCCGTGGATATGCAGAACATTGACTCCACTGCGCTAAATGAAATGTTTGCAGATCTGGCTGAACAAAATGAGAACTATGCACCAGAGCTGAAAACAGTGTCGTTGGACAAACTTCAGATCAAGCAGGAAAGTGATTTATCCAGCGATGACGATCAGAATGAGCAGGATGAGCGGGAGCTCGATGGGCAGAATAGCATTGATGAATCAAAGCACAAGATGAAGAAGAAGCGCAATATACCAATTGAAAAACAGCTGCATTGTCGCTGCAAGATTTGCAACAAGTCATTTAATGCACTTGGGAATCTGCGCCGCCACATTTCAATGTTCCATTATCGTGCCAGTCGCTTCGGCTGTACGATCTGCGACTATCGCGCTTTTCGTCGCTACGACATTGTCAATCACTTGGGTTTCACTCACAAGATTGAGGGGGATCGTGATAAATTGACCGAACAGTATGTGTCCACGCATGAGTGCGAGTACTCGCGCGACGATATTGATGGCGATATTATTTTACTAGATAAAAAACAGTCAGAGGATCCTGAAGTAGCTTCAGATCCGAAACCGATTACCAAAACCTACGAGAGACGTGTCAAGCGTGTTAAAACTATTACCGAAATATCTCCAGAGATGGCACCCAATTCTCCACTTGCAGTAACTCCTCTGCCTGGTCTTGCCATCAAACAGGGACCTGAGGAAGAGCCACAGCAGCAGCCAGTGCCCAGCAAAAAACGTCGCAAATCGCGCAACCAAATTTCGCCAGACTCCGGAGAACGGGGCTCAGAGAAAAGGCCAATGCGCAAACGTGTTAAGGCCGTAAACAAAGATTTTGTATATGATCTTGTTAGTTTTAAGCCCGATGAATCTGGTACACTCAGCGCTGTCGAATCCATGCGTGCTAAACTACGTCGTCATCCAAGCCAGGTTACGTCATCTGACGACTCGAAGCAAAAGCAATGGGAGTCTTATATAACAAATGAAAAGAAATCCCTGGTACAGGGAATTACACGTCGTGTAATGTTAAAATTAGTTACCGAAGGTCGTGCGGTTTCTGCTACTCTGCCGGAGCTACCCGCTGAGCGACCTCAAATCCGGCCGCGTCTTATTTCTTATACACGAAATGACTGCTGCCTGCAAAATGTAGTGGACACCACCCCAGTCAGCAGTACAAGCGAGAGCTTTATAGAGAAGATTGCCAAGCGAACGGCAGCTGCCGGCAAGGATGCAACCATCCTCAATTTATGGAACAAAGTAAACAACGTCATTGCCCAAAAACAGAACACGGAAGCGGGAAATGCGCCAGCAGCAAAGCAGGAAGCCGAAGAAGTTGCAGTGGCTAAAGTCGATGTTGCATTCGAATCAGAAGTACCAGCAGATGACCTGCAGAAAACACCAAATGGCAAGCACAGCAATAGTACTATTCAATTGACTCCGCCATCTCCTCCACGCAAGGGCAATGATACGAACGCAGACTTGAGCACATCGACCGACTCAGCGATGGAGTGCCTCAGCAGTATGGAATCCCCTATAACAGGTGGTCCATCCACCATGTTTCCGGCCTTACCAAAGCCACCCTCTGTGCTGCAGGCTGGTGCCAACGGGACAATCCAGTTCACTTTGGACAGTCTGCTGCGTGCAGCTCTGCAAAATTGAACGGAATGCAATGTCAAACATTTGTTATTAACTGTCTATATGACGTCTCATATATTAATATGTTTAATGTAGCATATAATGTTTTGCACTCGTGTCCTTATTGTGTACTCCCCTGTTTAACGTTTCCATATCCACATCATATTAATGTGATGAAAACTTGAGTATTACACGACGTTGAAAACCAAATGAAAAGCCAATAGCATAATTTTGTTGGCAATTAGCTAATGTTATACGCTTGTCCCAAAGTAAAAGTGGCATTTTAAAGATGTTGTAGATCGTATATGTAATTGTTAGTGCGAATATTTTTTCAATAAGTTTTGTAGGCGTCGCTGACGGAGTCTATGTACCCTGCAATTTAAACATGTGGGCTAGCGAGACTGAGGATCGCAGAGAGACAGTAAACTGTTCTTAGCAACCATGTATTTTTTTTTTTAAGATATAATGCAAACTGATCTGTGGGCTTGCGCGCTCGTGTTACTGAAGGGAATCGGATACACAAAGGAGTTTGCTATATATAAAGGAAAGAAATCAGGCGCAGAAGTTGCCATAACAAAGCCGGCGAACTTCAATTCAGTGTATTAGTAATTGAATGTTGTACGAGGTATAGAGCCTTAAATCAAATCACCAAATGATAATAATAAACGTCTATTTAAATCACCAACAACAAGCGGTATTCAAGTGCGCAAAACAGCGCCTGAATTGTGTTTACCTTGACTAATGTTTGTCGCCCAATTGATAATAATAATATCTGAGAGCGAGTCACTTAATTCGTTTTGCGTTTGTGTGGGTGTGAGTGCCTTCGGGAGTGAATGTGGTTGGGGGTGTGCGACTCACATTGCTGCACAAGTGATTTTATGGTAGGCTTTTGGTGCCGTAGCTGAGTCAATGCTCGACAATGGAAACGGTGTCACGGTCAGGAGTATGAGCGGGCGTAAACCGAAAACCGTGACATACACTTTAAACTGTGTGTGTGTGTGTGCGTGTGTGCATGCTGAATGTGTTTTAGACATAAACATTAAAAGAGAGAGAGAGAGAGAGAGAGAACGAAAAATACAGAACGCGGGTATGTGAGCGCAGCTGTGTGTAATTGGAAGCCGAAAGTGAAAACGCCCAGGCCTTGAAAGAGGCTTGAGGGCGCAAAGCGGGCGACACATTTTCTGCAAGAAATGAACTTAAAATTGATTTATTATTGCAGCCTTAGCCTTAGTCTTAGCAGCGGGTGCAGCATCAAATTAATTCCCCTTGCAAGAGCATTAGTTTCCAGTATGCAGAGCTTTGGTCGCCGCAATCGAGGTGCCAGCATTTAGATCAAGCGTCTAATGCGCTGTCCCCTCGACACCCGGCCACGTCAGCAGCTGGCACTGCCCAGCACAGAGACGCTTTACAGGCACAGGCAGGCACTGTGTTTGCTTGGTTTACTGCTTAAGTGGTTTGAGGCTGTGCTTCGATGCAAGAGCACGAACCAACAACGATATCCACATCGGAATCGGTGTCCTTCCGGTATTAAGGAAGAGCCCCACTGGCAATGATAACAGCGGAATTCTAGTTCTGTTTTAAGCCCCAACATGAGCTAAGTGGTTGCAGGTGTTCCGCTGATTGTTGATTGAGAGATCTGCCTGATGGGTTTGCTTATGGAACCAATCGTTTTTTTTTTTCATTTCGCATTTTTTCGATTCCTGTTCCTCTTCCCCAGAAATATTGATGCACTGCACTTACCGCACAGCTGCTGCCGCCGCTCATTGCTGTTGTCGTCAATAGAGACGTGTGTACATAATTGAATAGGTGCGCCAATCAGTGATGCACTACTCTCCGCTGCACTAGGGGGCTTACGGTCAATAGATGATGGGTAACCATGGCAAGCACTAAGGCCACTATATTGCGCAGCACTTTGTCAACCGCCACGCGAATCCTGCTTATTTCCCGAACAGGCAGTTCCAATGTAATTTGGTTACCGTGCTCTAATGCAATCTGCTGTGTGGTAAAATGTTTCGCTCTCATACGGCTGATTTTTGCTGCACTTGAACTTGGCCACAAAGGTATCCTTGGCCCACCAATTAGCTTCTGCAGAATTAGTAGCTATAAAAAGAATTCCAATGGGGCATATAGTGGACGTGAACCAGCATGTCCAGCGGCCAGGGAATATCATATTAGCCGCCAACAGAGAGCTCGATAAGCTAATTATCTTCAGTGTCCTGCGTTGTCCGTGCACAGGATGCCGGCCCATGCAAAGGTGTCCAGCAGCAACTGACCAGGGGGCTAGCAGCGATGTGAGTGTCTGGCGGGTGCATGCCATGGGATCGTTGAGTAGGTTTTAGCATATATCGCTTCAGAGCTTAATAGTATATATTATATGTTTATAAATATATAACACAATGCTCTAACTATATCAATCTGCTAGAAAGAAAGACAGTGAGAGACATAACACGTGATGTACCAAGTAGGAGTAAAATGATGAAAGAGAAGTAAAAAACTGATTAAGATTGGGAACGTCCGCATTTGTAACAAGTAAGGGCACAGAACCTATCAAGTCGGATTCTTCCCCTGATTGATTTAAAATATATCGTATATCATTATGTGTCAAACTGGATTTAACTATGATGATAAGAATGAATTCATTTGATTCTATGTGGACATATCCCGGTTGAAGTCAACATTAGTGATAAATGCTTGATATTATTGGCTTCTACTAGGTGATGGAAGAGATCATAACATAATTAAAGTCAATAATTCTTATGAATCCAATATTCCACGGGTGTCAGCCCCATTAAGACATGACCAGCACCCATCAGGCGTTGGGCATACGACAACAATATAAAGGCTAATCCGTAAATCGTTCTTCTCTTCGTCGGCGTTAATGCCTAACGTTATCATTATTTTAATGTAATCACTGGATTACAATACCCGCACTGTCATTGAGCAATGGAACTAGCTTTGACTTGCTTCCCACATAGTTTATGTCGCCGGCACCCTTGTGGGTGCTAGCATATATTCTGGCGCATTCACATTTCAACTTTACTCTGCGAACAAATTACGGGTTCGGGCATCGACTCAATTCTGTGTGCAAGCAGAGAGTTCCCAGTTGGTCTTACAGCTCTTCAGAATTGATTGATGTGAAGGTATTGGAGGTGGCAAATCATAAAATTCCTGCCCAGAAAGAATGGAGACAAGTGGTTTGCCAGTTGATAACCTGCCACAATTAACCAGGAGGTATTATTAATAGAGTAAGGGGGAATTTTATTTTAAATGGGTAAATGAGGCGAACCTGATTTTCTCGAATTCATTTTCTTTTCGCAATTATTTTTGCAGGAAGTGTACAGCCCCACTATACGAAACTAACCAATTCCAGGGATTCACAAGAATTTCCATTGACACCGGCCGTTAGGGTATAAGCCCACAAAAGATCCTCAAGTCCGTAAGTCCCTGAGTATCTGAGAGATCGAACTATTT
>JABVZX010000297.1:6331154-6348469 GCA_020883565.1 Drosophila pachea
GCACAATTCGACGGGCACGATCGGGAGTGTGAATCGCTTGAAACCGGTGATAACTCGCAAAACGCCACCCAAGAAAGAGAAACCGATATCGACACGAGGATTTTCCTCACCGCCAAGCAGCGCAAGATCCAA
Organism: Drosophila pachea; assembly: GCA_020883565.1. Classification (NCBI taxonomy): domain Eukaryota; kingdom Metazoa; phylum Arthropoda; class Insecta; order Diptera; family Drosophilidae; genus Drosophila; species Drosophila pachea. The sequence goes on from JABVZX010000297.1 coordinate 6,331,287, forward strand.
CACAATTCAAACAACACTCGCTCCGGCAACGGAAGCCGCCCGAACGCCAGTGCGGGCTGCATTGCCAGATAAGAGCCACGCATCGCCTCGAAAGGTGCGTGAGGTAAGTCACATCAACTTAGCTGCGTTCGAATATTCATAACTATACACATTTCAATAATGTAGTCTGTGCAGATAGAGGTCTTTCCAAAATCTCCTGTTACCAAAATTCAAATGGTAAGTGCGAGCTGTGCAATGAATGGAACGATTGAATTTACTGATCTGATTTTGTGGAGTTGCAGGACACACAGCCGCCGCCGGAGGGTACCAAGAGTTGCCGTTTTTGTGGCCGCCATTTCAATGTTGACCGTTTAAGTAAGCACGAGGAGGTGTGCCAACGTACAATGAAAACCAAGCGCAAAATATTCGATGCATCTAAACAGCGCTTTAAGGGTACCGACAACGAGAAGTACGTCAAGAAAGCTGGCTTGAGTCGTTCGCAATCCACATACAGCAGTGCCGCTCAAATGCAGGGTCTGCGAACAGGTGTCAAGAAGAGCAATTGGCGCAAGAAGCACGAGGAATTCATTGAGGCCATAAGGGCTGCCAAAAAGGTGCAAGCCCATTTAGCCCGTGGCGGTAAACTGAGTGATTTGCCGCCGCCGCCGCCATCGGAGAATCCCGATTATATACAGTGCCCGCATTGCGGCAGGCGTTTCAATCAACAGGCTGCCGAGCGCCACATACCTCGCTGTGCCACAATGCAGCACAATAAGCCGCGCAAGAACAGCGCTCAGCCAACACCCAAGAGGCGCTAAGTAATTGTGGGTCATTGACACATACCCATTTATTTCATGTGATAGAGGATTTGATGAATATATCTATATTATATATAACAGCAAAAAATGTCGAATATGTTTCACTGAGAGAACCTAATCAGACAGTATTTCCACATCGTTGCTGAGCGAATCAGGCTGGGTCTGGGATTGAGAGAGGCTTTGAGTTTGGACGCCTGCTCTTTCACGCTCGATGATGGCCTTCACAGCCTCGGCTGCCTTATGCATCTCTAGGCCTTCCAACATATAAGCCCAATTATCGAGTGTAGCGTCATCGTCGTCAGAGATCCAATTGGCCAGCATTTTCATGCACGCCACGCCGGCCGTGGGATACTCCATTTGAAAGAAGAGCAGTTCATCATTGCTAAAGCCAATTTTTTTACCCACTTTCATCCATGGTTCGCCAATTAGCGGTGTTATCTCCTCGATATGAGCTGTTGTAATCATTAGCGGTTTTTCATGTGGTGGTGTCTCATCGACTTCTTCTACTACAGGTTCAGAGTCCTCAACCTCGAGGTCTGGTTCAGCCTCTGTTTCATGCAGGGTATCAGATGCATCATGCTCCTGATCTATGGGTGCAGTGCTGGCAGCCAATCCATTATTGGATTCCAAAACGTTGGTAACTGTAGAGTTAATCTGCTTAACCAGCTCCTTTTCACGTGTTAAACGCTTTCGCACCACATCCAAGTAGTCCGATATCTTGCAAGACGGTTGAGATACGAATGTAAAGAAATGCGGTGTTTGTCGGGCTAACAGGCGTAGAGCACGCCATTCAAAGGCTGGATCGTTCTTATCATGTGGCGTCTCTAAGTATGTTTCCAGCAGTGGTAGAAAATTTCGCTGCTCGCTCTTACATGCTTGCAAATTGTCGGGTGAGTAGTTCCATAGTTTAGTCAGATTATCACTAAAAATACCACAATTATTAGTATATGCATGAATATGTACCAAAAACACTTACTTTCCCAAAAAGAATTTGCCATTGCGTGCAGCTTCACGTAGACAATCACCCAATGGCCGCTTGGCGCGCTTCGGAGGCGGGGGCTTGGCTTCATCTTCGGTGGGCTCGGACTCCTCGGGCTTCTTGAATTCTTTGCAACCATCGTTTTTCCAGTTGTTCCACATCTCCTCGCGCTGCAACATATGTTGAACAGTGCGCGCAAAGCGTCGCCCAAAGGGCGGGGTTTCTTCTAACAGTTTGTGTACGCGTTGTTCTGTTTCCTTGATAAATTCCGATTGGGCGCCTGTGAGTGTATACGAGTCACTAAGAAAATAAATCAATCACCAATTAATCACAAATGCAAACTTCTTGGATCGTCCTCGATTACTTACATTTTAAATTTTACGCTGACCTGCAAGTACTGGAAGAGTATAAGAAATTGGACCAACACTGCACGACGGAAATTCGAGTCAGACAGTTGGAGTGCTAGCAACTTGGGATTTGTCAAGAATTTTGCAAAAAAATTGGTTTCTTTCCGAACTGCAATGGATGCAGCGTTTTCAACCGCTGCGTCGCCAACATCTACATCCATCATTTGAGCGGCTATATCACCAGCGGCAACATTAGAATCGTTGTTCTGTCGACCATCTTCCAGCTTAAAGCTTTGAAAGGACTGAAGTATAGTTTCAGCGTGCTGTAGGAATAGCAATACAATATAGTAGTCATTTACAATTGATAATTTTTGATTTACCATTTGAAACATCTTCCATTGTGCCTTGCTGTAGCATTGATTGGGATTGCGGAAAAAGTCCTGTAATGACCAGAACTTGCAATACAAATCGTAGTCAATTTTTATAGGTATATCCTCGCCGGTATCTTCAAGTTCTTTATTATCCAGGTCATCGTGATCTTTACTATCCAGCCCGTACTCAGTAAAGTTGTCCAAATTGAACTCGGAGACAATATTCAATCCAGAGCGTTCCGAAAAGGGAAAAAATTTTGATAGAAAAAGCAAAATTCGTCCGCAAAAAACTGTGTTTTGTGTCCGCGACAAACGCCTCAATAGATCATTGCACATGCGAAGCAAATTATTTTTGCATGAGGCAAAGAAAATCTCCTCTTTCCAGACCTCAACCAGGTCCTCCACGAACTTAAAAAGCAGTTCACACTTGTTGAGTGTAACTACATCAAAGGTATCCCCAAGCAGAACGACTGGAATTGTATTCGAAACAATTTCCGCACGTGCTGCCTCTACAGAGAGTCGCACAAGTGATCCAATACGCTCAACATCATCGCCTAACCGCTTCATGAGAACCTCTCGGAAAGCCTGATCCATAGGTGAACGTTTGTCATGTTCGGAATTTGCGCGAAAATTATTATACTCATTAGTCAACTGTTCTACACTGCTCCTTTCAAGTGCATGCTCTAGGGCGGCCTGTAAGTATTTACAAATTCATTTACCTGTGCAACAACTGGTACTTTACTATTCTCACCTCGAAGGCCGTCTGGAGCTCAAAGAAATTGGCTGACTTCGCGACCGAGTTATCGGCCATTGATACTTGTGTGCTCATTGTGTTAACGAATAGTTTTCCCACGTTTGTTTATTTCCAATTCCGAGATGCTGGCAAAACGCAAAACAACTACAAAGTTGAAACGATGAGGTGCTGCCAACTTGTTGTTTTTTATATTTGATAGGACGAACGGTCACACTCCGCTCTGCATCTTTCGTTGTAATAAAATTGTATTCCCTAAGATTTTATTTTTTTAGTATACAAACAAATATAAAATCAGTCAATCTTTGTGTTTTTGTTTTCCTTTTTCGCCAATCCAAGCAATTAAGGCAAACTTAGTAAAACAAATTAAGAAAATATAACATAATTTACAAACACCCATATATGAATACCTAATTATTTGCCGCTATTTTCAAATGTGGCACTCAACATATTCCAGATGACACTTTTTGCCTGTTTAAGAAATAATTTACAACTTTTATTTGAATTTCCCGTTTGTACGCTTTTATTGTTTATTAACTTTGTCGGAAAATTATATGTATTCATATTATTCACATTATTATTCCTATAATTGCTCCTTACAATATAATTACAACTTGTTTCAAGCAATAATCTTACACGTTCTTATTGCTTTCGTTTGTTTTCCACGGGTTATTTATACTCGCGTATTTCATTAAGGGACATGGTGTAAATTATTGAAACTGCTAAAATACTAGTTAATCATAATTGTCTAAAATCTGTTTTAGTATTATAATTGATTTATTCTACGCCTGCCTCTTAAACCCTACAAAATAATTGATCAATCATAATTTGTGGAGAGTTAACTTGGTTACTAGATAAAGAATATTTAAATTTAGATTCTCAGGAAGCTTTTCTACTTCATTTCAGCATTATATTAGCTTGAAGATAATGTTCACACTTGTCCAATTTTTACATCTTAGTGGGTGTACAAAGTACACATTAGTGTCTCAATTTTTTACAAGAAAGCCAAGTTTTGCTTGAATAAAGACATTTTGCACCTTAGCAATGCAACTAGGAATATTTTTAAAGTTTTAAGAGTCCGAATTCTTAGAGCTTAGCATTCGTTTTTCTTTTATAGTCGACGAGGTACAAAGTTATTTATTTGGAAATAAGATGTTTCTTTGCTTTTTCTTTTTAGTTGTGTTCTTTTTTGTCGTAAGCATAATGAGGTACATATGTATCAACATCATTGAAATTATAGTTCATATCGTACTCGAAGACTTCGCGAAAGAACCGCGCATTGAAGTTGTAATTAAAAGCGCCGTGCAACTCACTTCTTTCAGAATACGTCATAATCGTCTTAATGCTAAATACCACAGTCGAAGTATGTACTAAGCGTACATATGTATATGTACATATTACTACTACTCACTATATATGCTTATTCATATTGTTACTGTTACAGCACGCGCTCATGTATACACGGTATATTCGAGTAGCATTTGAAGCATTTGGTTTCCTTTGCTTTGCTTTGGTTTTTCTTCTTCGTTCACAGTGTCTCTGCAGGTTTAGTTTAATCAGCTGGCGCACGCGACTTTTGCATCTTCCAATTGATCCGAGCATATCGAGGCTTCGGTCTTATGAGGAACAGCAGTGTGAGTAGCAGTAGCAGGAGCAGCCAGCAAGCGGGTCACAGGTCCATGTGGGTCAGAGTCTGCTCGGTTGCATTGGCCACCGAATTGCAAGTTTGAGTTGACATCCACTCGAAGTCCTTGATTGTGGCCTGACAACAAGAGTCAGTCACAAGTATCCATATATTATATGACCCATATATTATATATCGACATATCGTATATTACCTTATGCATGGAGTACACGGCTACCACGACCAGTACATGCATTATGTTGTGCGAGTTTAGATAGAAGTCGACCAGGCCAGGAAACCATTTCTCGGGTATGCGCATAGCACCAATGGCACCTCCCAGAATGGAGACGCCATCCTGAAGCGATGCAATGAAATGTTTGCGATTCTGGTATTAGCGGGGGCAAATGGGAATTACTTTTGGGTTGTTGTTTTGCTGGTGTTTGTAAGACACCAATCGCATCGGTTGCATACGGCCTAGTCTTACACTTGGTCCATATACATACATATGTAGGTGTACAATATATGAAAATTCAACTTACAACTTCAACCTAACGAAGTATGCGCACAGGGCAGCCAAAAATATTTGGTAAAAATAGCAAGTTAGTCAATTGGAATGCCTTGACATACGCACCTGCAGATAGACATGGGAAAGGGCCATATGACTGCCGCCCACCATTCCTCGGATGCGCAGAAAGGTCAGCACGGAGCGCATGGCAAATGGCAGCGCAAAACACAGGCGTCTCTGCCACGGGGAACTGGCGGTGAGGGCCTGTGGAATAGACATTCAGAGATGCAATTTCAACAACAAATTCTATTATCTTAATGGCAGGGGCAACTATTGGGAGAGAGCTCTGCTATGTTAAGTATTACGGTGATGAGAATAACATAAACATGTAAGGCGGCTGTACTGGGAAGAACAGAAAAATATCTTCTAGGGGTAAATATTAACAGTTATATTAATGTAACTAATAATAAGACGTCTGTTGCTTTAATAGGCTTTCAGTTAACTGTAATTGGTGTAAACAAGTGGAATTATTATATAGGGAAAACAGAAATGTGGGGAAACTTCTGTAAGGCTGTGGAGCAACAGTTCGGTTAACATTAGAAATAAATACGTTAGTTGTATAGTATGCATGTCTAAATGAAAACTCCTAAAAAAAGGTTAGAAATAATGCCCATGGGCTAGTAAATAACATAGTGTATGCACAACATAGATCGACTGCAAACGGAAACTAGTCAATTCCTATATAAACAACACGGATTCAAGGGATTCAAATGTGAACAGCTTAGCAGCTTTTATCTTACCTTGTAGAGACCCCACAGCGAGAGCAGACAGTAAGATATTATGATGAACCACTTGAGAATTGGAGGAAAGCAAAGCGTTGTCGCCGTCACCAATGGCAAAGCACCTGCAATACAGACAGAAATAACGAACGATCGATAGGGTGAGAGACATAGAGAGAGGGAGAGATATAGTGAGAGATTTGGATGTCCAAGCCGAAGACAACATCGTCGCCGTTACCGATGACACCTGTTTTGGTCAACTCTCAGTGATAAGGCGGGCAGCAGCAGTTGCTCAAGCTCAGTTGGGGTACGACAACCGCGAGTAATAGAACGCGAAATGAAAGCTGCTTCCGCTTCCGTCAGCATTTGGACTATCAGCTGGCTGCTGTTGTCTGTGCCAGACGCTGTTTTCGCTGGCGTATTCGAAACTCTTAGTATCAACACTCCGCTAACGCATGAGATCATGCGGCAGGCCAAGTCAGCTGGCATGCGCTCCTACATAAACAGTACGGTGAAGCCGTGTGATGATTTTTACGGTTATGCGTGTGGTAACTTTGCCAGGATCAATCCCGCCACACAGGAGACAATCAGCAGGGACTTCTTCGAGGCCCTGAATGAGGGCTATCAGCGACGTCTGCGTCAGTTGTTCCGGCAACCCAAGCTGAGCACGGACAGTCCGACCGAAACACGCGTCAAGTATTTCTATGAGTCCTGCCTGAATACTACTGCCATTAGGCTGAACCAACGCCCACACGTGCTGGCCATACTGAAAGAATTTGGCGGTCTGCCCGCTCTTGAGGGCAGCGCCTGGAATGAGTCCAAATTTGATCCTATCGAAACAATGGCCCAACTACTGCACCGCTTCGGCAAGGAGACGCTGATGAGCGTCCGAGTTTCGCCGGGAATGGCCAATAGTCAGATGAACCGGTTGTATATCGGCCAACGAGACAATCTGGCCAGCAGCAAGGCTGTGACGTTGCACCAGAGCAGGCAACTTGAGCTGAAGAATACCCTTCAAGAGCTTCTGGGTCTGGGGGAACAGAGGGCTGCAGAGACTGCCTCAGAAATTATCAAAATCGATAAGGAGCTAGCCCGCGGTAGCATCGAGCCCCAGGAGGCATTGCCTCCAGGCCAGATGAATCGTCTGCGCATGCTTGACGATATGGATGAAAGTTACAGTCCAACTTTGAATCTGACGCGTTTCGTAAATCTCTGGCTGAAGCATGATTACCAGCTGCCCGTCTACGAATATGTGGACAGTTATCTGTGGCAAGTGAAGAAGGTATTGGCTCGCACGCCCAAACGTGTGCTGGCCAACTATATGCTCTCGTCGCTCCTCGTCGACTTCGATATACATCCGGCTGCCACGTTGGAGAAACAGCATGTGCTGTGTGCCGAGAAGACCACAGTGCTCTTCGCCGACTTTGTGGACCACATGATATATCGGTCGCTGGCGAAACAGAATCCCCACATACCAGGCAGCCTGCGGCAGCTGTGGCAGGAGTTGAAAACGGCATTTGAGGATTTGTTGCGGCAGCCCAACAACAGCTGGCTGAACAAGCAAACACTCAATGAGGCCCTGGTCAAGCTGAAGGCCATGTCCTTCCATATACTGGGCGCAGAGACGCACGACTTTGAGGGCTACTATAGTAGTCTGGTGATAAGCAATGCCGACTACTTTGGCAACGTGCAACGGTTGCTTGAGTTGCGTGCTGAGAATGTGCGCAAGGATCTGCAAAGGCCACCCAATCCCAATTATTATGACAGCTTCAACATATCGCCTTTCTACATTCCGGCCTTCAATCGTGTCGTCATACCGGCCAGCTATATGCAGCATCGCTATTTCTTTGACGAGGTCTATCCCATGGCACTGAAATACGGCACCGTGGGCTTCTCGCTAGCTCACGAAATGGCCCACGGCTTTGACGATCTGTCCCGCACTTTTGACGCCCAGGGCAATCTGCGAGACTGGTGGGAACGGAACGCAACCCAACAGTTCGAGGACCGCAAACAGTGCCTCGTGGAGCAGTTCAGTGGCTATCGCTACAATGGCGGAAAGCTGGCCAGACTGCAGCTGCAGTCAGAGAATATAGCGGACAATGTGGGCGTGCGAATCGCCCATGCCGCATACCTCAACTGGCTAAAGCAATCAACCCTGGATGGGGAGGCATTGCCGCGCATGCCGCACGCGCCGCAGCAGCTATTCTTTCTGGCTCTGGGCCAAATCTGGTGCTCGGATTTGCTGCCCGAGCTACGTCGCGTGATTGCCATCAGCGATGTACACGCGCCGGACGAGGTGAGGCTCTATGCGATGATGGCCAACTTTGATGCATTTGCGAAGGCTTTCGAGTGCCGCCAAGGCGCCCATATGAATCCCCTCCAAAAGTGCGTTATCTATTGAGGCCGTCCTGCAGCTGATTAGAAGCTCTACTTATAAGCTGTCTGTACTTGAAAATATATTGTATATTGTGTTTTGTATACTTCCCGTTTCCGAGTTGTGCTTTCTTAGAGATTACGCTCACTTACCGAAACTCTGGCTCACCCAGATTCCCACCATGTCCAGCTTGAGCAGCGTGTAGTAGAAATTCTCTCCCTTCTCAATATTCATGAACAGATGATAGACGAAGCTGCCGCACCACGGCGCCACCGAGCCGAATACGTGACAGAACGAGAGGAACTTGTAGCCGCTGTCCCATGGCATTAGGCCCGGAACGATGGCCAGTATATAGAATATGGGTATGGCTGGAAATACAAAAAAGGCTTTGATACAAATTTCGTAATAAACAAGAACAGAAAGTAACTCCATAAAAATTAAACATTCCCAATAGAACATTTTGAAGTATATTGAGAGCCCATAGGACAAAGCTGTAGTAACATAAGCAATATCAACATGGGAATGGCTTTGCCTAACAATTGTCGTTATCTTTTTCAAAGCCATTCGGCTTCATACACTTCGTATATTTATGGCTTGTATAAGAGTCGGTCAGCTTGGCGCTCGCTCTCGCGACGCGAGATAACAGTTTGACCCACAGCAGCTCGACGAAAAAACAAAGCCAGAAAAGGACTGATAACCCAGGGAGACTGGTGGCGAGACAAACTGATCGTTGCAGCTCAGTTGAGTCGACAGTGGGAATCATGGCAGGACGGTGCCTGAATGTGCCGCTGCTGCTGACAGTGTTGTGGCTGCTTACGCCCGGTGGCTGGGCTGCGCCCAAAGAGAGGGCTAGTTCACCCGTACGCGACGATTTCACAACGGATTTCGCTAAGCAAATCATACGGCAGTCCAAGATGGCCGAAATGAAGAATATGCTGAACACTGCCGTGGCACCCTGCGACGATTTCTATAGCTATGCATGCGGCAACTGGCATCGCCATAATCCCGCCCAGCTGTTCAGGGACATTACGACGGATACATTTCAGGTGATAGCCAAGGGGTTCGATCGACGCCTGCAGCGACTTCTGCAGTCGGAAGAAACGAAATCAAAACTGGAGGAGAAGTTGCAAAGTTTCTATAAGGCCTGCAAGCAGGTCCGGAACGATGAATATCTATACAAAAGGGATCTGCAGAACATCTATCGCGAATATGGGGAGTTCCCCTTTCTCGAGGGTGACCGATGGAATGGCTCAAGCTTTGGCCATTGGTGGCGCACCGTCGCTGAAATTCAGCACAAATATAGTACAGAGATCATTCTGGCCGTAAATATTATGTCGGATGTAACAAACCATACGGTGAACCGCATCTACATAACACCGGCCAACGATAATCAATCCATCCAAAATCAAAACATCCTCGAGGACGCATTGCTGACATCAGAGATGGAGCAATGCCTTGGCGCCAGCAGGCACCTGGCGAAGAAAACAGCCAAACAGATAAACAAGCTGCAGCGCGAGCTGAGATCGGCTCAAGGGAGTGAAAGTATTAGCCTAATATATGATCTGAAGCTCTACACTCTTTCCGAATTGGAAAAAAAATATTCAGAGGACTTGAATTTTACTGAGTTTCTAAGCCTGGTACTGGGCAAAGATAATGTGCCAGAGGAGGTCTACATCTACAACGAAGACTACTTGACGAAAACTTTGGATACGCTTCAGAAGACATCCAATGAGGTCATCGTTAACTATGTGCTCTGGGAGCTGCTTGAACCGTATTGCGTTAACCAAAAACCATCCGATATGAGCAGCTATTGCACCGATCAGACGAAGAAACATTTCGCCAAGCTTACGGATCACTTGGTCTATGAACGCTATCGTAGTCCCCAGGCCGAGGCGGAGATGTACAGCGTCTGGCAGCAGATACGCGACACATTCCGGCAAGAGCTGTCCGGTGACAAGCTGGACTGGATATCGAACAATACCCGCCGGCTGGCCATTGAGAAGCTGGATCGCATGGGCCTCTATATCAACGCCTATGACAATGAGAACTTCGACGAGCTGTACGGCGGTGTGCCGATAGACAAGGACCACTTTGTGCAGAATGTGCAGGAGTTGCTCAAGGCACAAGCCGTACGCAATCTGAAACGACTGCACAATACAGCCGCATCCCTCGAAGACACCGAAACGCTTAGCTTTACGCCCGCCTACAACGTCCAGGAGAACAACATAACCATTCCTGTGGCGCTGCTGCAGCCGCGCTACTTCTGGCATGCGGACTATCCGCAGGCGCTCAAATATGGCACACTGGGCTACCTGCTGGCCCACGAGATGATACACGGATTCGATGACGAGGGTCGCATCTATGACGCCGAGGGTAATCTGGCTCGTTGGTGGGACGTAAAGTCGCGCTACGAGTTCGAAGAGAGACGCAAGTGCTTCCAGGCGCAGTATCACGCCTACAAGTACAACGGCGCTCTGCTGCCAGAGAGCATCGTGCAGTCGGAGAACATTGCGGATAATGGGGGTATCAAGTTGGCCTACAAGGCGTACCAACGCTGGCTGGAGCAGCAGCCGCCAGAGGTGCTCCAGCAGGAGACGCTGCCTGGCCTGGACCTCAACAATCGTCAGCTCTTCTTTGTGAGCTTTGCTCAGCTATGGTGCGACGATGTCCAGTCCTTGTTCAAGACGTCTCTGGTCGAGTTGGATAACCATGCGCCGTCCAAGTATCGTGTGATTGGGCCACTTTCCAATTTCCAGGAGTTCTCCTGGGTCTACAAGTGCTCGCAGCAGTCGGCCATGGATCCGGAGTTCAAGTGTGCCGTCTACTAGACTATATGTTCTGAAATCTTATGCTTTATTATATCCATCATGATTGCACTTATAATTTAACTCTGGCCCCTAACATATTAAATTGGGCTCATGGCGTGCAGGTGACATCTTTCTGCGGGGTTCATTGGCGTCTCGTTGTCACAGCCAAAGGCCTTGGCAAACGCTTCCAGGTTGGCTAAAGCGCCCTGCACTCGCAGCGCATTCGGCGTTCCAACGGCCAGGAGCGATTGCTTGTCCCGGAATTTCTCATTGGCATCGTTGCACCACATTTGGGCATAGCCGATGAAGAAGAGTTGCCGTGGACTGTGGCTCAGCTGAGGCAGTTGCTCCGTAATCAGGGCCGATGAGGCGAGGCTTGCTAAGTATTTTTCATAGGCCAGATATGCCAGCTGTACGGCCGTATTGTCTGCAATATTGCCGTCCTGCAGGTCGCTGGCCGGCAGATATTCACCGGCGTAACGCAGGCGTTCATACTGGTGCTGGAAGCAGGACTTGCGCTTGCCAAACTCAGCCAAACTGGCTACATCCCAGCTGGACCGATTTTCCAGGCTGTGTGCCAATTGCTCCGCCAATAGGGTGCCCAGGGTGGCGAAGCGCAATGCGCATGGATAGAAACGGGACCACAGGAAATTCGGCTGCAGTAGGGCCACGGGCAGCACGACCACATTCTCTACGGGATCAAACGAGGCCACGCTGGACTGTGCTGTTGGTACACCGATCTGAGTGTTCTGGTTAAGCACCGCTCGCAAGTTGAGTAGATATTCCTGGGGCTTCAGTTCCAGCTGACTGTAGCGCTCTGTGAAATTCACATCTGCGAATCCGTTCAAGAGCAGACGCGTACCATTGAGCTGCTCCAGGATATGGCTGCGCGTCTCCACGGAAAGCCAATCGCTGCCATTACTCTCGAGCAGCTCGTAGAAGCTGCGCTTAATCTGCTGCCAGACATCGTCGATGTCGCTAAGCGTGGACGCTGAGCCGTATTGCCGGTACGCCATGTTGGTAAGCAGTTCGGGGAACAGTTGCCGAGCGCTGGCCAGGCACTGGTGAACAACGGGCGACGATTGGTCGTAGTAGAAGCGCTGCAGCAGTTTGTGGACGATATAGTTGGCCAGCACACGAGGCGGCGTCTGGCCCAGGGCCATCAGGAGATGCGCCTGATAGCTGTCCGCATGCTCGTACAGCGCCTCCGTCGGCCGCAATGGCCGCTGCAGCACCAATTCCACGTAACGCGTAAGATTCAATGGGAGATCGTAGGCATTGGCCAGCTCCAGTGCGGATCGTGGCTTGGCGAGTACGCCAATCGGTATATTGCCCATTCCTTTGGCCAAGAACCCTTCCAGATCTGCGATCTCCTGCGCTGTTTTGGTCGCCAGAGACGCCTCCAGGCCCAGATGCTGCTCCAGTTGGCCGGCTAGTTTTCGAACGTACGACGCACGATCCGGCTCCACAATAACGCGAGGTGGTTGTCCGACGTACATCCGCGTGCGAGTTCTATTTTGCGAGTCCGAAACTTCCTGGAATAGCAGCAGGATGTTCAGGCCGTATGTGCGCCTAATCTGTGCCACCGTGGATAGCCAGTCGAAGTCCTCGGCCGACCATGGCAGTCCGGGCACTGTCAGCCCGAATTCCGCAGCAATGTCCCGCAGCTGTCGGCGATAAAGCGGCTGGGGCACCTGCCGGAAGCGCAGGCAGCTGGCATAGAACTGCTTCAGTTTCAGCACAGCTGGCGCATCATTGTCCGCATCGGCTGGCTGCTCCAGCAGCCGCTGCTGTTTATGGCGATAGCCATGGGCCAGCAGCTGCTGGTAGTTGGTCTCACGTGGCCTGGCCGCATTCGCGGGATTGATAGTGGGCCAGTTGCCGCAGCTGTAGGCGAAGAAATCCTCGCATGCATTCTGCTCCGGCTGCATATAGCTGCGCATCTCCGCCGACTTGGCCAGCTTCATCACACGCTGCACATAGGCGCTGTCGTTGTGCTGCGAAATGAGCTGCACCTGCAGCTGTCTCTGCGTATCCAGCTCCGGCTGGGACAGCAGGTGCCCCTCCGCGCAGCTCAGCCACAGCAGAGTCCCTGCAACCACTCCGAACCACACGCGTCTCATGGCTAAAGAGCGACTGAAGCGCCTTCCGCAACGCACTTTCAAGCAGTCACCCAGCGGAGAGCTTTCGCTTATCGCGTCAGACTGGTCATTGGTCTGACGGACAATCCGTATTCAAAAAAAAAAAATAAATAAATAACTAAAAAATAAAGAAAAAACTATAGTGAGGGCAACGTGATTCGGTCTGAGCTCACGTCGCTCCTCGTGTGGCTATTGTACGCATTAATTGCATTGCGCCCAATGAATTCTAATGTACTATAATTTATAGCTTGTAGGAGCACTCCTCCATTACGCCATTATGTAACGGTGGCCTGTGGCTGCTAAGAACTCTTAAGTGGCAGCGCAGGCAAATCATCTCTTTTGTTCAGGCAATGGGCAAAGCTATGCCCATTCGTGCCCGTAGATCCAAGAAGAGATGTGACGAAAGCCAGCTCTTGAGAGGAATCGCGCCAACCGATGATCATGTGTGAATCGAAAGTGTTTCGCTTTCGACGCATTATAATATAAATCTTTTCAGGTCTCTGCTACGGGAATTTGTCGTGAGTAAGTAAATAAGTAAATAACTGCTGGGAACTTTGTGATTCGCAATTCTTTTCGGTCGGCCACTTTGTAAGTGTGGATCGCAATTGTGCCGACAGCGTCTTGAACAAGATAACCCGAGGGGGTCGTATTAAAGCTCGGTTGTGTTCTCTGCTCTCATTTATAAATCGATGTGCGCGAGTGTGTGTGTGTGTGTGTGTGTGTGTGTTGGTACATCCCGTTGTTTGGGATGTGGACGCAAGACTTACGAAACGAGACTCTGCTCTTCCGATCAGTCAGCAATAAGAAGCGCAATAGAGAACAACGCCGCGGTGAAGATGCAATTCCCTTTGAGTCTCGCACTACGGCTTATCTTATACGGGCAGGCTTTGTTCTGGCAGCGAAACGGCGTAGTCGCACTTGGCACTGTTGATTTGATATCGGAGAGCAAACTGGATGCAGGTTTCATTGAAGAAGTGAAGCGCGAGGCCAAGGCCGCGGAGATGACCAGCTTCATGGATGAGGACGTGGACCCGTGCTCGAACTTCTATGAGTTCGCTTGCGGACACTGGGTACGCATTAATCCGGCTACCGTACTGAATAAGATATCCACGGGACTGTTCGAGCGTCTGACAGAAGGATTCGATCGCAAGCTGAAGCATGTGCTCAACAACGAAAACGATGATATGGACACAGCGGAGGACGTCCAAGTGAGGAACTTTTACCGCTCTTGCATGCAAGTGCAGCAGGTGGACAACAACTATCGGCAGAAACTGAGGGATTTGATTAGAGAATTCGGTCAGATGCCAGCCCTTGTGCCAGTCGCCGACTGGCAGGAGTCCGAGTTTGACTGGCTGGAAACGATTGGACGGATTGCTCATCGCTACGGCATCGTTATCATACTGGGCATCGAGGTCAACACAGACTTTATGAACAACATGGAGAACATGGTATACATTGGCCAGCAGGAGTTTCCTCTAGAGTCGCGGAGCATGTACCTGGACGTGAACACGGCCTACTATAGGAACACCTATCGGATCAATATTGCCAATAAGCTGAGGACCTTCTTGGGACTGACTCGACTGAAAGCTCACCAATTGGCCGCTGAACTGGTTGACTTTGAGGTGGACCTGGCGTTTGGCCTGATCAACATGGATGATGGCCTGGATATCACAGATATAGCACAGCCATCGACTGTGGCAGAGATGCAGGAAGCCTATGCGCCGCATTTGGACGTGGAGCGACTGATCAACATATCGCTGGGCGAGCATATCGAGGGTAAAGTCTATGACTATAATCCGGAGTATCAAATGAATTTGGTTAAGGTTCTCAAGCGAACGCCAAAGCGCATTTTGGCCAATTATATATTCTTCCGATTAATCAACGAATTCGCTATGGAGCCGGGTAAAACTCTTGCCAAGAGGACGAGCAAGTGCATCTCATTGACCAAGGAAAGCTTCTCAAAGAATCTGGACAACATGATCTTCAGGCGCTACAATAACAATGGCACGGCCGCCGACATAGAGCTCATATGGCATCAGCTGAAGTCAACGTTCGAGCACACTCTGCAGTCAGATGAATCGCTGCAATGGATTAACCGACAGACACGCGAACGGGCTATAGCAAAGCTGGCGGCTATGACACTCGAGGTGAACTCGTACGCCAACGAAAATCTGACCGAGGACTTTGCCGGACTACGGCTGCAAAGTGTGGACTATGTTGAGAATCTGCGCCAGGCCCATATACTATCCGCCATTCAGATGCGTGAGCAACTCCACCAGCCCGTCAAGCCACTGGAAGCCGGCGATGTGCTCAGCTACACTCCCGCCAACATTCTGGTGGAGAACAAAATCAAGGTGCCAGTGTCTCTGCTACAGCCGTACTATCTCTGGGCTGCCAGTTACCCAAATGCCATCAAGTTCGGCACGCTAGCATCGTTAATTGGCCACGAGCTCATTCATGGATTCGATGATACCGGACGCAAATTCGATGAGCGTGGCAATATCAATGACTGGTGGGACAAGGAGTCAACGAGCAACTTCGAGGAGAGGCAGCGCTGCTTCATTGAGCAATACAGCCGCTACACCTACCATGGAATCCATCTGCCCAAATCGAAATCCCAGTCAGAGAACATTGCCGACAACGGAGGCGTGCGTTTGGCCTATGCCGCCTACCGCAATCTGCAGGACAGGATGGAAGCCACCGCCGAGGGTAGACGGCAGCTGGCCAAAGAAAAGCTGCCCACACTAAACTACACCAATATGCAGCTATTTTTCATCAGCTACGCGCAGATCTGGTGCAACGATGCACACAAGCGAGTACGCAATATGCAGGTCTCTGTGGATCAGCACATGCCCGGCGAACTCCGTGTCATCGGATCGCTCTCCAATTTCGATGAGTTCGCCAAAGAGTTTCAGTGTGCTGTCGGCACTCCCATGAATCCCCGTAAGAAATGTAAAATTTACTAGCTTTGCAGCACTTCCAAAGGACCTGGGCCATATCTATGATTGGTTACTTTGCATATATACACATGAAAATATTATTGCTGTGATAAAAACTCAAATAAATCTACAAATGTGATCAATTTCCGTTAGAAGGAGTTAACATAAATAATATGCTCTGTTCAGCCTTATTAAATGTTAAAACAATCTTCTTCTCTTACGCTGTAATTATGTATTTAATCTGAATAAAATGTGTTTTTATTGATATTGCCTTGCAATTGTCTCTCTCTCTCTCTCTCTCTCAGCTAGGAACAGCAAGGGACTCCAGAGTGTTTCAAGCACATATGAGAAGCTGCCTGGGACATATTGCTTATAATTGAGTAAAAATAGTTGAGAAGAGGGGAGTCTATTATTGGAGACCTGTTCTTCATGGCCTAACCACTGTCGTACATGGCCGTAAAACCAATTATTTAGCAGTTCCTTTTACACAGATGGCCAACAAAGGTTGGCGCAATCTATTTGTGTGCATTATGCGCTTGCACTTGGCTTTGACCGTGATTGTTAATGGCATTGAGACGGGTCGATACATGAGCAACAGCCCTGCCGTGTGGTATATGGTTTGTGGGTGTGGCGAACAGGCAGGGGTTGATTGTTAAGACTCACCGTGCGTCAGTATGTTGATAGTCTCGTTGTGCCAATAGAATAGGCTGAGCAGGCAGCCCTTGAAAGGCTGCAGGGGACGGTATCCCTTAAGGACATACGGATTGAA
>JABVZX010000297.1:6409062-6438119 GCA_020883565.1 Drosophila pachea
ATGACTTCATTTGGAATTCAGAAAACGAACGTCGCTCGCTGCCAGAAACAGAAACAGAGAGCAAAGAGCGCGCAACGCGTAAAAGTAGGTGAATGGAGCATGAAGCAGCCGCCAACGTCGCTGTCGCCGTAGCAGTCACTGCAGACGTCGACGACAACGATAACAACAACAACGACTCTGGCTAAAGAGTAAGCGGGAAAGATAAGTTGATGGGGGTATGAGAAGGGTGGAGAGTAAAGTGAACGACTCTCAACTCAGTCCAAAGAAACGTTTTGTTTTATGAAAAAATTTGTTCTGCCTAAATACTTATTGTGCGCGTAAACCAGAACAATTTGCCAGACGCGACTCTTGTTGTTGTGTTGTCACTTTTTTAATAGCATACACTGATGTAAGTATTTGTGCATACGCATATATTTATTCATCTACACATACACGAAATTCCTGCATAGCTATTTTGGTCATGTGTATGTAAATTTACGTTTATATATAATTAATGCGTACGTCCGTCCGTTTTTCTGTTTATGTGTGGACACCACCTGCCCTCGGGCACGGGTTCTGCTCTAATGATCATAGGAATACAGCAAAGGGAAACAGTCGTTCATAAACACATACACACAGGCACAATAGCAATATGAGTGACCTCAAATGCTTATCTGCATTTCACATGCGCTTTTTGGCAGCTGCTGCACTTACTAATGCAAATACACAAGCACATACATACACAAATGCTTTAAATCGTTACAATACATGAAACCCAAAGCAACTCAGAGCATTAATATCATTTCAAGTAGATGTAGATTTAACTTTATTATGCACAAACAGTAATTAAATTGGAATTAATTACAACGATTTCATTCGTTGGCTTTATTCACGCAACATTGACAACCGAACGAACTACGATTCGACACTCCACACTCGTACGCGCACACGAAATAATTTACTCAATAAATATAGATTTTTACTATTTGTTTTCTTTTTTCACCTTGAGTGGTTCGATAATGAAGGACGAGCTACGATTTTCACAGCCACTTACGAATCAAAATTATACCACTTATTTCCTTTATGCGTGTGCGCGCATTTGTTTTTGGAATTTTTCGACTGCCCAAAATTCCATTCACTAGTAGAAACTAGTGATGTTAAAAGCAAAAAATTAGAAATACCTATCGATATTTGACATTCTAAAGCCATCGTTATCGATAGTATCGACAACGAAGATAACGTTGCTCTTTTTGCGTTTACGTTACGCAATTAACCCTACGTAACAGTTTAATTTAAAAATTAAACCAGTTTCACTTAAAAAAATACTTTTGAAGAACAATGCTTCAATGCTATCCATGAAGAATAATAAATGATCTTAGTTTTCTTATTGTTGTGAAAATACATGTATGTATTTCATGAATATACTTAAAAAAAAATAAATGGACAAATACTTTACTTTATAACATTCGTACGTACGCAAACATAATAATTACAACAATATCGCTATCGATAAGTTTTCCTTGCAGCGGTGGACCCGAATCATCAAAGCGCGCGTAGCCGGCGAAATTCTGCTGTGCTATCACATTTCTAATAGAATTGATATTCTAAAAATATTATAAGAATGTCCCGCGCGGCAATAACGACTTTTAAACTCCTGTTGTTCGGCCGTTGTGTGCGTGCTGTACTTCTAAGCGTGGGCGTACAATTTCTGTTGCTGACTGTTTTCTTACTCTTGGTTAATTTTCAATTGCTGCACCCCCTGGAATGGATAATGGGTTCATTACGTCTCGTATGCAGTTTCTATACATGGTTTGCTTCCATACCACTGCTTGGAGCAATTGTGCTCTACGGAATGGCACTCTCCCACCAGCACCTCGCCGAATGTCGATATTGTCCAACACGCTATCGCTGGCTGGTGCAAAACGGTCCAAGAAAAATTTTGTTTTTATTTGCGCATGCAATCGTCGGTTACTTGACCGCTTGGCTATACACGGGATATTTACACACGGACTACCGGTACGAAGCCTCTTAGCCATATTTTAAAATATTTAATACAATTTCATTTGCTTCACAGTTACTTTATCAACAAGTTATATGGCCAGGATTGTCTGAACTCCTATCACATCTTTCTACTAGGCATGGGGCTCTCCGCCGGGTGCCATTATTTTCTGACGGAGTATACGAAGGGAGAAGTGTCAATTGATTTCGATTTTGTTGAACAATCACGCCCAGAAAAGCTACGCGAACTGCTGTATACCACGCTGCTGAAGGCACCGATAAGTTCAGTGATTCCGACGATATGCTACACGCTAGTTTTCTGGCTATTTGGTTCATTTCTAATTTATCGATTAAGTATTCTCCTGAGCGTAGACAGCGACGATCGACTGATTGGCATTTTGGATATGATCACTAATGGACGACTGCTTTTTTATGCATGGCTTCTAGGCGCTCAGATAGTGAGCAACATGCATCTTATGCGTTGCTTTTATGCAATGATGTTGTCGGAGCAGGTGCCGATGAGCGTTTCTCGAAATCGCGCGTCCTTTGCCAGCGAACAGGAAATTACCGTTGTAGGCGGTCTGGGAGTAATGAATGTTTATGTGGTACAGTGCCTCGCTTCCCATTTTCTATTCCAAGAAACTCAACGAAATTCTTCGGCAGTGCGTACGGAAATATTTGAGTTAACCGAGCCGGGTAATCGGCCAGCCAACTGGCGCGCACTCTGTGACCAATGCATAAGTATTCTCGAAGGCTTTACCGAACAGTTAAGTGAATCGTTGCGTCAACTTTGTTTGGAAAAAGGCGACGATACTAATTTTGCGTCGATTCGTAACAATGCACGCAGCGCACTTCTCGCTGAAAAGTTGCTGATTCGACAGTACAATCACTTACATGGCATACGTCCGATTATTGTGCCAGAATGTGACGACCCCAGTCAAGACTGGGATTCAAAAGGCACGGATACCATACGTTACATGCCCAATTGGTGCGAGCGTACATCAACGAAACTAGAGAATCTTATGAAGAAGATCGTGCATCGTATACCTGGGATCGTGTATTTCTTTCATGAACCAGAAGGTGCTAAGACAGAATTTCTACTAGAGAATTCGCTACCAGTAATCTGGCTAACACAGGCGTTGGCGCATATATGCGTTGCCTCTATTCGGGAAGATAGTTATGGAGTCATACAAGAAGATTTACCACGGATTATTAGGATTTTGTACCGGCTCAAGTCTGAGCTAGACAAACTTGCCAATGGCATTCCCAACATACGTACAACCAGCGGCAGTTTTAATCATTTACGTTCTGCAGTCCGGCGCAGTCTATACAACATTTGCACTTCATTCTACAAGTATCTTGGCGATTTGACCTCCAGTGGCGAAGAACTGCGTCAGCTACAGGCATTCGTATATCAGGGATAAGAAATTCAAATTGGTATGCATCATTAAGCTTCAATCATTATTTAACAGTAAAAATTAATAAATACAATTAAATGTACACAAGGATGTTATATACACTTGACTTTTTGCCTAACTTTAAAACGATTTAATTTAAATCGAAGATTTAATCCACTTGGTGCTGTTTTCTGAGAACTATTTGTCTGCCAGGGTCAGCGCATACATTAGTAGGGATAGATCTTCATCCAATTTATAATTCTGTCATTGAATCGATTTCACAGGCATTGTGGCTTTGTTTACCGTCTCAGCAAGTGATCTTTCCAGATCGGCGGCCACATCGTTCATGCGCTCCAGTGCTTCTTTTCCCTTTCGATCCCGGCCATCGATAAAGATTTGTGTTTCTAAGAAATTTAACGCACTGAAAGCCAAGCCTCCCGCCGGATCGTAAAGGCCTTCAAATGTCTTAGGAATTCTTGCGCTAGAACTTTGATCTGGAGTATTTGGATCAAACGGTACATACTCTTGAAGACGTTCCTTATGCCAGCGGAAGATACTACGCGAATCTAATAATCAAGCATAAAATTTTATGTTACTACAATATGTTTTATGTTTCTGAAAGAGAAAGAAACAAACAAACCCAAGTCTGCTAATACACGCGTGATTTCACGTATTTGAGCATCCTGACGCTCCAGTCGAAAGTTCATTTCGGTAAGTGTGTTAGTCAGCTGCATTTTTTCTAATTGCAAAGCCTCGTTCTTCTTATTTTCTTTTATAGTTTGCCGCGAATACTCAAATATCAACAAACTGGCACCAATAGAGAATATAATAAACTCTCCAAGTAAATTGGCTCCCAACTCAATGGCCATTGCTTCGGTTAGTGGCGGTACTGTGACTGGTCGCCCAAGATTCAATGCCCACATCTTAGTTTTTACCTCCACCCAATTGTAAACTGAGAGGAAAGGAAATTATATTAATTATTATCTACAAACTATCCAAGCGGTTCAGTAGGCTTACACTGTGCCGGCGGCATGCAAATGTATTTTCTGAAAAACGGACTTGACTTCGCGTTGGACTTAAGAACATTTGCAATTGGCTTGCTAATTTGTTTGATTGCCAACACGCCAAGTTTGGCGGCTGGAAATACTCCAATTACCATTTCTAACGATGTTTTCTATTACAAAATCACGGCACATAAAAACCAAAGGAAGACCAGGGCTGGCGAACACACAAAGCAGTAGAACAGCTGTTTTATTTTCATTTGAATTGAATGATTACCGATAGACGAGAAACGAGTGTGGGATACCAAATTATAAACGATAGGAATTCTTACAAAAACTTTCTGTATGTTGATACATAATATCGATTTCGCTTTCCTGCAAGTCAATCAATTTACGTAATTCTGATATTTGCGTCATGATCAACTCGCATTCTTTCACATGGACATCATGTTTCTTATTTTCTTTTTCTGTTTGCCTTTTAAGGGATTATTAATACTTCAGAAGGACAATTTTCAAATTCATTTACCTAGATACTTCAAAATATATCATATATACACCTATTGCCAATGTAAAAACTTCGCTTAAAACTCTTGCTCCCAGGTCATTGGCCATTTCTTTCGAAAGCCGAGGAATCCTTTTTGGTTGTGGTAACTTTAACGTGTACATTTTGAATCTTGCTTCAAAACAATTTACCAATTGTCCAGTTGGTGCGCAAATAAATTTACTGAACATTGAATTGTTTTTAGCCAAAGATATAAGGTTTTTCGTCAGAGGCTTTGTAATTTGTTTGATACCGAACACTGCAATTTTTGCAAGAGGAAATACACCGATAACCATTTTGACACCGAAATTTTATCCTTGAGGTCTAGTGTACCTATTTTTGACAAAAATCGAAAAGTGGTTTGATTCGGTCAAAGTAATATAAGCCGTTTTTTTTATTCAGGTATCCCTAATTCCTGCAGTTTAGCTTGAAGAAGCTTAATTCGAAGATTCTGTTCCATAACCCGTTCATTTAATATATTTATTTCATTGCTCAGCTTCATTTTCTCATCCATGTGCTTACTGTGCTTTAAATACTCGTTGCGCGATTGCCTTTTTAAAAAAATGTATTGTCGATACGACATTGCATACTAATTTATTCATTAATAATTACCTTGCGAATTCTAATAATATTACACTGACTCCTGTTGAAAATATAATTAGTTCACCCAATATATGACTTCCGGTTTCAATAGCCATCGCTCTATTCAATGGCGGAACAAAGTTCGGTTGATTTAAGCCAAGCATTCGCATTTTGGCTCTAACTGCAACCCAGTGATAGACTGGAAGTTTTAGATGAGATAAAAACTAAAGCAATGCCACAATTCAAATTTATCATTTTGTATACTTACTTTGAGCAGTTGGAGCGACTAATACTTTTCTAAATGTTTCATTTGAATTTGCGGTTTGCTTGATAACTTTGGTTATGGGTTTA
This sequence comes from Drosophila pachea, assembly GCA_020883565.1. Lineage (NCBI taxonomy): Eukaryota > Metazoa > Arthropoda > Insecta > Diptera > Drosophilidae > Drosophila > Drosophila pachea. The sequence goes on from JABVZX010000297.1 coordinate 6,414,912, forward strand.
CTGACTTGTTTTAAAGCTAATATGCCAAGTTTGAGAAGAGGAAAGCTAGCCATTAAAAAATGTATTATGATATTTATTCCGAATTGTTGGGCAAGGAATTATTTGTTTCCCAAAATCCAAACACACCAATTTTTGAATTGTTTTTTCGTTGCTATATTCAAGTGATTCTAAAATATTATTATAAATATATTTCAAAACCCAAACACTACGAAAAATTTTTATTTCTACAAATACAAATAATTATAAAATATACATGTGATTAAAAAGCGATAAGCCAATTACATGCAACATATCGATGTTTTCAATTAACTCTTCCATCGCATGTGTCAATTGTGTAAATCACATTTAATGTGCTGTGCGTGGGTAAATTAGCGAGAATGGAAAATCAGAAAACTTTTAATATAAATACGAGTGGATGTTGTGTAGTTTGTTCATCGAAATGTAATTTAGTTTGCCATCGATGCGGAACCTTTTATTGTACAAAGAAATGCCATCTAAATGATTGGCAATGCCATAGGTATATATGCTTTGCCGTTCCTTCACTTGTGAATCCCGTGGAATGTTCGGCTTTCGTATCGCAGCCTAAGACTCGAGAGTCTTCAGTAAATGCCGAGGACATGACGGGCACAACAAAATTAGTTGCTCCAAAAACTAATGAAGTATTTAATCCTGTGCATTCCAAAACCGCTATGGGCGAAATTGTTGGAGGCGATAAACAAAAAAGTATCCATTCTGGAAAAGATGTCCCGAATGAAACGTCCGGTGACAGTAGTAGCATTTGCAACGGGAATCAGAAAATAACAAATAAGAAAATATTTCCTCCTATTTTTAAATGGCCAGCGAATGGAAGCAATGTTTGTATCACTAGCTTCGTGTCAAGTAATCGCTGCATGTTTCGGGACGCTAGCGCGAACGAGGAAATTGCAGATAAGGCACTGCGGGATAAGGTTTGGGTTGAAAATTTGTATGTGGTCTTCAATATCATTTATCATTTGTGTTATAGATCGACTTGTTGGGCAACCAACAACCTATTTTACATAATCCAAATAATTCAGAATTCGCGCTTGCAAAATGGAATGGTCGATTTGAGCGTGTTAAAGTAATTGGTATTTCGACGAATGGATTTAAACTTAAGTATTTGGATTTGGGTATTATCACAGATGGAAAAACAGTTGAGATGCGTGAGATAACTGAAGAAATATTGAATTGGCCTTGCAGAGTCTTTGAATATCAGCTTAGTGGCGTACCCTTTCTTGCATTTTCCCCTGAGTTGCAAACGTTTACCAAAAGTTTTATAGGCAACTTATTTAGACTATACTTTGCCAAAAGTTATATAGTACTGACTGACTTAAATACGAAAATATCATTGAACACACAGATAATTAAGTTTCATGCTAAAATGAAGCAAAATAAACAAATAAGTTTGAAAGAAAATATACAAACTGTTATGAACGTGAAAGTAAGAGCTGTTGATACGATAGTAAATGAGAACGGTGATTCAATGGTTGAAACTATAAAGTGCAAGTCAACCGAAAATCAAACAACTGAATTAGAGATCGCACCGATCGAAATGAAAGGGAATGCAACAACCCTCGAAACATCTAAGAAAGAAATCAATAATGGCATTTCTGAATTGAAAAATCAGTCCATATTACGTGCGGTTTGTATCATAAATATTTCTTACAAGGCTTTCCACTTATACCTATTAAATTTATAGCCTTTTGAATTACATCCCATAGTCGTAAGTTCTGAATTTGGACTTGATGTATTGATTGTGGATAACAAAAAAATCTCCCGCGGAGTTATTGGCGCCTTCGACAGCAAATATGCGCGAGAGTTTTCCAAAATCTGTATCCAATTAACGCACTTCAATGATACTCATTCTCATAAGCCAAAGTTAGTATGTAAAGAAAGGATTAATTGTGAATTGGTTATATGTCGTTTTGTATGTTTCAGGTTGGAAGAATATGTTATTGCCAAATTCGAAGATGGTTGGTATCGTGCCAGAGTAACAAAAATAAAATCAAATCCGCTTTGTTGTACTTATGATGTAATGTACATTGATTTCCCTAATGTCTCCACCGTGACTGAAACGGACATTCGACGTTATCCAGCTGATTTGAACATACCCTGTTATACAAGCATTTGCATAATTGAAGGTAGGTACTATGGGTTTTGTGTGTTAGTATTATTTTAAAACATTTTTTTCTTTTTCTTTTTTTGTAGATTTTCCACATAAACTGAATAAAGCACAGCTTGACTACTTGGATGAGAAGTTTCAAATTCACAGCATTATTCATATTGATAGTGTTAAATATTTAAAAGAAATGGCATTAGTGAAGAGTAAAACTTTGATCAATGCACTTGCGAAATTATCGTAATCCATTTTAAACACTTAAAAGAAATAGAAATTGTTCGCTATAAAAATGAAATAGATAGGAATACGGCCAAAAGCGAATAACAACTTTTCACCACTTTTGAAATTGATGACTATTGTACCTTCCATATTTTAATATATCGATTTTTTAACGTAAATAATTAAATAAAAATGAGCAAAACATCGATTGTGAAGTACTTTTCGATAAATTTCTTAAACTTTTGTTTGCAGTACATCGACAAAAGTTCTTAGTCGCAAAACAGATCGCCCGCAACTCGGAGCTTGGTGTCGGTGTATATACAGCCTGTGCATTTAAACTAAATTAATTCCGAAACAGGACAGATAGTACGTCGAATCCATAACTTTTAATCTTCGCAAAAAAAGTAAGTTCTCATATCGAATATAATAAGCCATAACATATAAAAATACTTCGTATTCATAAATAATTAACGGTCTTGATCATGTATATGTAAATATAGACGTGTAGTTATGGAGAAGTAGAGTTTGCAGATCGTTGCCTTTCTAATGTGTAGATGATGCAAACAATGCTAAGCATATGAAAAGAGCGAGATCCCTAAATTCATACGTATACGTTCATAACGACACTCTCACGCATACAAAGAAACATTTATATGACCGACCGAAGCGCGGGTAGTAAATATGTAAAGGTGAAATAGAAGTCATTCCATGCAAAAGCACATACAAACACATTCTTGAAAATGTACGAGCGCAAATACGTCATTAGAAATTGCAATAATCATTAAGTATAATATGTTAAGCTTCGATTTTAAAACTTCCATCATTTTAGCATATAACGCACAGAAATTATAAATGTGTGTGTGGTTAAAATATATGTGAATAGGGAGAAATCCCAAGACCCGGCGATGACTAATAAAACACTGATAATATTATGCCGGCTTATAGACATTGAATATTCTATTAGATGCTGTAGACGACATTGATAGAGAGCATTCTTTTTGATGTTGCTTCAAACTCCAATTATTATCACAATGTCCTTCGCAAGCAGGTTCAAGGTCAGTGACCAACTGACTTTTGAAAATAAATGAAGGCCCAGCACTTTCACTTAAAGAGAGCTTTCTATAATCTGTTCTCGTCATTAGTGTTACTGCGTCGACTCGAAAAGCACTTCGACCAAAAGCTCTTCCTCAGATATGCGTGTCACGCGTCAAGCACCCCCGCCGTTGGCGCTTACCACGCAAACGCATCATGTGGCAGGTGTGAGAGAGATAGTGAGACCATGCGTATTTTGCGGTATGGTCACTATTTTATATTCGATGCAAGGTCAGTGGTGGCAAACTTTTTGAGCTGATAACTCGATTTTTGCTTATTAGTCAGCTAGTATATTTAAATTTTTTTTATGGTTTCAAACAGCTGATAATTTGTTTGTTTGTTTACAATCTAGCCGATCTCAAGTATTATTGAACTCGATTGTACAAGCAGCTGATTTATCGCCAATCTCGCATAAGGCGTAGTCAATGTGACAGCAATATAGCAAGCTTTTTTTTTTTTTGGATAAACTTTTGAGGAAATACCGCTCATTATGGTTGGATGGATTTTTAGGGGTGGCCTGTTGCCGTTCGCCTGAGTCTCTCTCGGCTCGTGAGAACCATTCGTTCGTGTTTTGCGCTCATTGTGCATTACCGACATTCTAAATGCTTTTGCCAAAATTTTCCACCAAGCTTCGGCAGTCGAGCCGTTCGTGCCATTGTGTGAAAAACCCCAGTGCGCTTAGGTTTTAACGCAAACATTTTTACTCTACAGCGCATCGTTACTGTCTGTTTTGTGCGTATCATTCGTGTAGAAAAATATTCTAAATATAATTATCGTGGTTTATATACTGCCAACTTAGTGGGCAATAAAATGGTTAACGTAACAATTTATGACGAGGAGCCGCAGCTTAAGGTAAACCCCGTATCCGAAGTATCCCTGCCAGCTAACGTAGTTTGGCCATAATAAAAATGTTATTTTTTTACTTTTCGGCTTTGTCATTATGCAACTGTTATTTTTTTCTCTTTTGCTGCCCATACATAAGTTGTGACCTTCGCAGATGCAGTGTCGCACCGTTGCCGATGCATAAAATCTCTTCCGTCTGTCGGTCTTTTGCTGCTTTTCATTCGTCTCTCATTTATCGGCACTCGGAGCGCTACAGCGCACATCCACTCCCACTCTTATGCGCTGTCGGTCTCCGTTGCGTGTGCGGCCCCTTCTCGCGGCCCATTCTTCTCTCAGTTTTCTTTTTGTTTAGCCCACACCGGTATATGGGATTTATATCGATATGACGAACCATAAACCGGCGAAATTATCACATATTTATGGTAGACCAAATTAACCATGATAATGATATTACCTATTGCAAAGTATATTTGAAAAGAGTTCGTTTTTCATCACAGCCCAACGAAGTACCGCAAAACATGGCTGCCGGAGCTGATACTCAATTGGAGCATATGTGCCGCCTTCAGTTCGACTCCCCCGTGCCACATGTACGTCTGTCCGGCATTGTGTGCACCATCGGGCCCGCATCGCGCAGCGTCGAGATGCTGGAGAAGATGATCGCTACTGGCATGAATATAGCCCGTATGAATTTCTCTCATGGCTCTCACGAATACCACGCTGAGACGGTGGCAAATGTCCGACAGGCTGTTAAAAACTATTCAGCCAAACTGGGATACGAGCACCCAGTGGCTATTGCCCTGGATACCAAAGGCCCTGAGATCCGTACTGGTCTCATTGGTGGCAGCGGCACTGCTGAGATTGAGCTGAAGAAGGGCGAAACTATCAAGCTGACCACCAACAAGGATTTCCTTGAAAAGGGCTCGCTCGAGGTGGTATATGTGGATTATGTGAACATTGTTAACGTTGTAAAGCCGGGAAATCGTGTCTTTGTTGACGATGGACTCATCTCGCTGATTGTACGCGAAGTTTCCAAAGATACGGTCACTTGCGAGGTGGAGAACGGTGGCGCTCTTGGCTCCCGCAAGGGTGTCAATCTTCCTGGTGTGCCCGTTGATTTACCAGCTGTATCCGAAAAGGACAAATCTGATTTGCAATTCGGTGTGGAGCAGGATGTGGACATGATCTTCGCTTCTTTCATTCGTAATGCTGCTGCTCTGACTGAAATCCGCAAGGTTTTGGGCGAAAAGGGTAAAAACATTAAAATCATTTCGAAGATAGAGAACCAGCAAGGTATGCACAATCTGGATGAGATCATTGAGGCTGGTGACGGTATTATGGTTGCCCGTGGTGATCTGGGTATCGAGATACCGGCAGAGAAAGTTTTCTTGGCCCAAAAGGCTATGATTGCACGTTGCAACAAGGCTGGCAAACCGGTTATTTGCGCAACCCAGATGTTGGAATCTATGGTGAAGAAGCCGCGCCCCACTCGTGCCGAAATATCTGATGTGGCCAATGCAGTGCTCGATGGTGCCGATTGCGTCATGTTGTCTGGCGAAACTGCAAAGGGCGAATACCCCTTGGAGTGTGTGCTAACCATGGCGAAGACTTGTAAGGAGGCCGAAGCTGCTCTATGGCATCAGAATCTGTTTGCTGACTTGGTCCGTGGTGCCTCTGCGAACACTTTGGACGCTGCTCATGCTGCCGCTATTGCCGCTGTCGAGGCAGCCAACAAAGCTAAGGCAGCCGCCATTGTGGTGATCACCACCAGCGGCAAGTCCGCATTCCTCGTGAGCAAGTATCGTCCACGTTGCCCCATCATTGCAGTTACACGTTTTGCTCAAACTGCTCGCCAAGCTCATCTCTACCGTGGCCTGGTGCCACTTATCTACAAGGGTGAGCAGCAAATCCCACAATAAGACTTTCGCAATCTAATACACATTTACTTGATCAGAGCCCGCCCTCGAGGACTGGCTGAAGGATGTTGACGTGCGTGTCCAGTTTGGCTTGCAAGTGGGCAAGAAGAACGGCTTCATTAAAAGCGGTGACTCAGTGGTCATTGTCACTGGATGGAAGCAGGGATCTGGCTTTACAAACACCATTCGTATTGTGTAAGTATATAATGCACATCGGAATTTCGAAACTATTAAATGTTTGACAAATGTATCATTCATCCTACAGTACCGTCGAATGAACCTTGTCGCTGCGACATTGAGGCACTATCTACGCCTTTAAACTATTGGGTGTGTACATCAACTATTGTTAACCAAGTTAATTTATTAAAATTGTCAAAAAACATCAAACGATTATTGGATACCAACATTGGATACAATTTCTGCTGTCAGAGCGCTACAGATTGGCTCCTATAAGCCATTCTCATACACATATACACAAATACAAGCATACAAATATATATTATCATTGTTAAACATAAATTTCTTTATAGTAACAAAGATTAATAAATAATAAAAAAAATTATGTGTAAACAAATAAATATTGATCCATCGTTAATTGAACCCAACGGCATATAGTAAAATACCCAAATTACTTATCCACAAATAACAAATAAGGTAATAATACCTTTCGCTGGTTAAAGAATGTTTAAACTACTTTTACACAGATTTTACTGTAAGTCAATAGCTCTAGTCAACGAAATGACAATATCAAAATTCTATTCTAAATTATAGTGACAAAATTTGAAAGTATTTTGTTGTAAATTTTTATGCCGATGACCTATATCGCGCGATTGGCAACCCGCGTGCCATCTCTTCTGCCGGCACAGGCAAAGGCACCATGGTCATGTACAGATACGTCTTGTTACAGCAACATTGTCAAGCTAAACTCTGTAAGTCTCTCAACGGTCGCGAAGAGTCTATTTTGCACATATTTTGCTTCCGTCTTGTAGGTAAAGAAGCTGAAGCCTATTGATCACGGTCCGTTTGCTTCATTTCTGGATTACCAATCTAGATTGCAATTTAATACACCACCATTGCCCGTTCCGCTGAGCGGAATAATTTGTACGGTTGGTCCAGCATCGAACAATCCAGAAACACTAATTCAGCTAATTGAAGCTGGCATGCGAGTTATCCGATTAAACTTCTCGCACGGCTCTTACGAATACCATTCCAAAATTATACAATCTGCCCGCCAGGCCATTGATTGTTATGAAAAGCGGATAGGTGTGTACAAGCCGGTTGCCATTGCGTTAGATACCAAAGGACCGGAAATACGCACTGGCCAGATAGCAGGAAACCAAACTGCCGACCTCAGGACCGGTGATAATATAAAACTATCAACCAACAAGAGTTTGGAGAGCAAAGGGGATAAGAATACTGTATACGTGGACTATGAATCATTCCCCAAGCTTGTCAAGCTGGGCAGTACTATATTTATTGACGATGGGCTCATTGCGCTCCAGGTCCAGGAAGTAAGCGGTTCAGATGTTATCTGCCAGGTTGTCAATGGAGGAAAGCTAGGATCTCGTAAAGGTGTGAATCTGCCAGGTATTGCTGTCGACCTACCGAGCGTTTCCGAAAAAGATAAACAAGATTTATTGTTTGGAGTTAAGAATGATGTGGACATCGTGTTCGCTTCGTTTATACGTAATGCAAAGGCAATCGAAGAAATTCGACAAATTTTGGGACCCACTGGAAAACACATTAAAATAATAGCTAAAATTGAGAATCAGCAAGGTCTAGAGCATATCGATGAAATAATTGCAGCATCAGATGGAGTTATGGTCGCTCGTGGCGATATGGGGATTGAGATTCGTGCCGAGGAAGTTATACTGGCCCAAAAATCTCTCATTGCTAAATGCAATAAGGTTGGTAAGCCTGTCATCTGTGCCACCCAAATGCTGGAGTCAATGGTGGAAAAACCAAGACCGACACGAGCTGAAGCTTCAGATGTTGGCAATGCCGTATTTGATGGCGCCGACTGTGTAATGCTGTCTGGCGAAACAGCTAAGGGTAAATATCCAGTAGAATGCGTCAAATGCATGACGAGTATCTGTGCAAAGGTAGAAAACGTTCTATGGTATGATCGAATTCAAAATGACCTGAAAATATTCATGAAATCAACATCATCCGATAACATTTCCGCGATTACTTCAGGAATTACTGAAATAGCGTCAGTTGGTCAAGCGGACGCTATAGTAGTTGTGAGTCATTGCCCGATAGTCGCACAGCTAATAAGTCAGCTTCGACCTAGGTGTCCGATTGTTTTTCTCACAAGTAGACGTAGGATAGCTAGACAATCTGTTATTTACCGCGGCATCTATCCTATTGTTCCTGAGATAATGAGTAACGGATGCAACGATTTTGCGACTATCCTTGCAACAAGCATTGAGTACATGGCCAAGATGAAAATTGTAAATGCTGACATGCCGATGACACTAATGATTGTAAATGCTTTACAAGCAGATAGGATCACTTTCCGCTTATTGCATACGAAAAAGAAGTCACAGCAAACTAAATGCAAAGAAGCAGCCCAAGCACAGGCACAAGCAGAACGAGCGCAGGCAAAGAAAACGCAAATAAGGGATAGCCAAGAAAAGGTAAAGGAGGTTCAAACTCCACAGACAATAGAAAAGTGTAAAGAACGTTGTGCAAAAGGAACTAAAAAACTTGACCCTGAAGCAGATGATACAGAGAAAATGTTGCAAAAATGCATAAATGACTTGAAAAAATCAAACAAAAATGAAAATGAGGACGATACCTGTAATTAGACTCGGTGGATCTCAAAGCGGCCTAACGGACTATCCAAAATTAATAATGTTACCAGATCAGCTAGAAACTAAATTTACGATGTATTTCTAATTAAATCTTGTTCGATATTTTTATAGATTTCACAGCTCAAATCGAATAATTATCGATTGAATTGTGAAATATCAACAAGTTTAATTGATAACTAAATAAAGATTGTTAATTTTTATAAACTTAACGAAAATATCAAATTTATTAATATGCCAGTGAGTTCTAGGAAAAAAACAACTACAACAGGAACGAACGCTGTTGTACAGGCAGTAGAAAGTTATATTCAAAACCAAAATCTACTTGGGGAGATTGCCGAATTGGATGACCTGCTATATGATTTAATTGATTTGCACAAGGACAACGAAGTGGCTCTTAAGCGTGTTATACAGTGTATCTACAATTTGCTTCAGAGTAATAACAGATGGAATGTGAAATTTGGCTCAAAGGTATTTCATAAGCTCATTTCCGTTGTAATCACCGACTGCAATGATACGGACAACGCATACAGTGTGCACCGCCAGCTGGTGGCCAATGTGCTTATCTGTATTCAAATCCATGTGCGTAAGTTCCCTACCATCGATGGTAAATTTCTCTTACGCCAGCTTTGGTCAATAAGTCTGAGCAACGATAGTCAACTACATGCCGCCCAAATTCTTGTCCAGCTCTTTGATGATTTCTTACGTGAAATGGGCGAGGAGTGTGCCTGCTCGTCAGAGTTGTACGATATCATCCAAGAGTTTTTGCTTTCGGACGAGCGTGATCTACGTCGTTCAGCGTACTTTCTAATGAGGAAACTATTAATGATAATTCAAGGAGATGCACATGATAACAGCGAATTAAGCGCACGAGTGCTCAATAATCTTCAATGCCATGAGCAGCTGTGGTCAGCTTATGTGACCATAATGGAGAGCCTAGAAGAGCAGCAATCGCATTTGATTCTGCCCACTCTGGAAACGCTGCTGCCGCTTGTCGGAAGTAATATTGACGGTGATGAATGGCTAAGCTGGTTACGCATTTTATATGCACGTCTGTTAAAAGACAACAACATATTGGTGCTTCGGTGGACGTTAAGTTATTGTGTGAATTTTTTTGACGTCAGCAAATTACTTCGGCTTAATCTGCTGACCGAATTCCTGGCAGCAACGAATAGGACACAACTGTTCAATGCGGAAACCTATTTTCTGCCACAATCAAAGGTGGAAAACTTCATGTCGCAGGACACCGCGCGACAGAAATTTTTGGAAGCATTAGTCAAAATACCTTGGCAATCCGTACCCCTACACTTCTGGTTGACCGTCATGCAACCAGAAAAAGCTGCCTTCACTAATAAACATTTACTTCTACAACTATGCTCTCGAGTCCGCAGCTTAACCAATTCAAAGTTAAGGCAAAAGGCTAACGAACGTGTGTTTGTTGTTTTTGAGGTAAAAACAAAATAAATAAAATGATTGATAAATATTATGAGTGATAAATATTACTAACATATTTAAATTAATACCTTTAGGCTACGATAAACAGTTTTACCCTGGGAGATTATATGAACTTTGTTGACAGCCTTTTCAACATAAGCGATGAATTTTGCGACTATCAACGATTGACTGCAAAAATGCGAAATTGTACAAACATTGAGGAAGAGATTGTACACTTAAACAAACGTTGTTGCGAAATTATTGTCAATGATTTTGGTGTTAAGGTTGTGGTACCAGAACTAATAAGGCAACTAAGCAAATTGCCGACCTCACAACATGGTTGGTGGCGTTTACCTCCACTATTCAGATTGAACGATATGGAGCCTGACTTAAAAGTAACCTGTTCAAATTTCTACAGGAGTCAGTATAATATTGATTTTGAAATCTTTGAGAAGGGAACTAATCTAACTGAACTACAGCAAAAATTAATGCAACAACTTAATTGTCAGACGAAAGACGAAAATTCGTTTGTACTCGAACATTGCGTTGATTGGTTTGTGGAAACTAATCTTGAGAGATGGGATGACTTGAACGACCTACAATTGCAACCTTGTGATCTTCTGGAGAAAGGCACAAAAGCAACTTTTGAACATTTGACAGAATTGTTAGAACTATGCGAAACAAAAATAGAAAATGAAGCTAATGTTCTACTTACCATGGTGAAACTTTTAAAGAAGTATCCAAACTGTGACAACTCGTAAGAGACATAAAATAGAATTACTATTAACAAACATGTGTAAAATTTCGTTTCCCTTTTAATATTACAGGGCCGTGAGCATTACTAAGTATTCAGCTCGAAATTTGCCTAGTGATGAGAATGAGAAACTCCTGAGAGATATTGTTAATAATTGCCCTGATTGGGTGGTATGGTCCATCTTAATCAATGCACAGAATGTTCCAAATTCTTTAGTTGTAGAAGGAATTCTGGATGGGGAGACGAGTAGTGGAGATGCACGGTAAATACACCTACATTATTTAACCACTGATATTTATATTTATTATATGCAGCACTGAGGAGGCCTACACAGACAACATTGCCGACTATTCGTTTGATACTGTAGCATTGCGTGATAGATATATCTATTTTACGAAACAACAATCACAGGAAACAGTAAATGACATATGTTCTGAACTGCAGCGAATTAACCTGGAGCTGAATGATATGAAACCACGTTACTTTGAAAATTGCAAAGAACATAGAATAAAAATGCGTATTGCTAGAGCACTTCTAATGATGAAAGACCGATTAAAATGGTCCGACGCATTATGGAATTCGGTGCTATCACCTAATGATCAGCTAAACATTAGTTTTATGTTTGAGTGCATTGTAGCAGTGCTGCTACCAAACTTAAACGAGCTACTAAATAAAATGGAGTTATTGGGATCGCTAAAACCAAGTCAGCAAGTATCTATAATTTCGGTCGCGCATATCTATTGTTTGCGGAACTGGACTGCACTATCAACAGAGAATTTGGAACGACTTGTAAGTTTGCTCCTGCCACACACGATGGGTGCAAACTATCAAACGCGACTTCTTGCTCAATTAGTTCTTCATGGGTTTGCAGTTAAGAGTGAAAATTGCAGGTAAATATATAATAGCGTTTATAAAAATACTAATATTAAACTAAGCTTTTTACTATTTTAGTAGGGAATTGCCTTTACTGAATGCAATTAGAGATAGTATTGAAGTAGCTTTAGGGACAAAGCTGCATGAGCTTACGAATGAATCCCGACTTGTCTTATCGGAAATAATTGCCCAGCAAGCTTTTCCAGCAGATGTTATCTTGTATATGACGAATGCCCCATTTGATGAATACATAAAACCAAAAATTACTTTCGAGAAGCTTAAAGTAAATGTGGAAATAATACGAAATATCTTTAAAAAGCGAAGGAATTCAACACAAAGTCCACCAACGCCGGAAGCTCCCGCGGAGACAGCAAACTTAAATGTGCAGCGAAAAATGAATCCTATCAACGACATTTTTAACAATGATGATTTGGCAAAAATTGGACGACGATTGAATGAGCGTGAGCTGATAGTTGTCGCCTCTCTGATCGATAAATTACCCAATCTCGGTGGCTTGGCGCGTACGTGCGAGGTTCTTGGTATCAAAACCCTGATTTTGGGTGCCAAATCTTTTGCATATAAAAGTGATTTCACAAATTTAAGGTACTTTAATACATACATGCATACATATATGTAATGTGTACATAGGAGTAACGTCCTTTTATTTCAGTATGACTGCCGAGAAGACACTAAATATCCTTGAAGTAAAACCAAACGCAGTTGCATCTTATTTAACTTCTCAACAATGCTTGGGATATAAGATTGTTGGTGCCGAGCAAACAGCTAACAGTATAAGTATTTCAGATTTTCAATTTCCGGAAAAATGTGTGCTGCTGTTGGGGTAAGTATTTTTTATAGAATAGCAATTCCCAAAGTAATACAATTTTCTTGATTTAGTCACGAGAAACATGGTATCCCAGTAGATCTAATAGCATTATTAGATTATGCTGTCGAAATTCCACAGATTGGTGTGGTGCGTTCCTTAAATGTCCACGTAACTGGATCCTTGTTTATTTGGGAATATTGCAAACAACATTTACGAAAATAGTAAAATTTAGTGCTACGAAATAATATAACTTTTTAACAAACACTACGTACCTGTATTTATTGTTAACTTAAAGAAATGAAAGCTCTTAATTAAATATTATGAATTCGTTAAGAATACATTCATTTATGGATCTAAATTAGTTCAGCTCGTTTAGAAATAAAATATTGAAAATATGGGGATGGGAACTTCGCTATCATTAAGATAATTAACATTGGAATCGATTTCATTAATATCGGTAAATATATCGATGTATCTGCGTGAATAAGTAAACAAAACACAAATTAAGGAAGAATACAGAAAGTAACATGAGTTTCTCCGAAAATAATTCGGATTTTGAATGGTAAGGCTTGATAAGTAACAACCATTGACCAAAATCAATTACTTTATTATTGATAGGAAGGAGACGAAACCCGAAGTGAAAACTAAGCCTAAAACTGGATGTGGAAAGTTAAAATACAACCAAAAGTTCTGTGAAAAATGGCTAAATCTCTTCGATCCGTGGCTCAAACGTTGCGCCGATGATCCTAACAAGCCCTTCTGTAGAGCATGTCAATGCCGTTTGGATTGCAACCGTTGTCATTTGGTGCGACATGAGCGCACAACGAAACACAAAAGAAATTTGGAATCGTTGGTTACCAAAGGCGAAGGTGCTGTGCGTCAAGAGTTAAGCGTACGTCAAGAACGTAGTAAATACTATCATCAACGAAAGCGCGCTCTTAAAGAAGTAAAAGAAGAGCCTGTTGCCACAATTCCAGAAAACAATTTTTTGGAGCCCATGCCAACTGCTTCAATTACAACCGAATGTGCCATCGATGAAAGGTATTTATATGTCATGCTTTGCGCGCAAAATTAAAGTAATGTATGTATATGTATATTAGCACACATAATTTCGCCGTCATGGAAGCCATCACACAAGAACAGGGTCAGATCGCCCCAATTGCTAATACAGAAGTGACTGTTGTGGCTGCAAATCACTTTAAAGGAAATCTATCTAACGCCAGCGCACCTATCCTAAAGTCTTCCAAGAGTTCCAATCGCATCTCTTCCTCTAATAAAGAGGGGTTAAAGCTTTTGATGCAAATCCAACAAGATAAAACCGATCTTATGGAATCTTTTCGAGAGCTGATTGGCGTTCAACTCCCACATCCGACGTTGCGGGAAAAGAACCATGTTGACCTGTTCTTTGAAAGTGTGAGCTCCAGTGTTAAAGCCTTGTCTCCTAAACTTGTAGCTGAGGCAAAGATGAGAGTGTCACAACTTATTTGCGAACTCGAGCTACGCGCTTTGAAAGATGATAGTGAAGATGCCCTAGAGATGTCAGTGACGACCCCAATGTCAAACAATCCCAACCAGGATACCACCGGAGAACAACGTATAAATAACTGCTTTAGAGCTATGTCATAAAACAAGCCGGGTTCTTGATGCAAATATATTGATAGGAAAAATAGATATAATGTGTACAAAATTTGTAAATAGACTAAAAGGTTATTAATAATAATAATAATGTATCTGTATTTTGAAATAAATCAAATCGATTCATCGCATGTAGCGAAGAAATAATTCGATAATTATTGTCATATATTTATCATCTCTAACAACCGCAATTGTAATTTGGTAAACAAATCGCTATCTTCGAGTAAGCGCATGTAAGTAAGTAGACAAATTCTGAGATGGTTAACAAATTTATGTGTTTAATTCTATACGATTTTTTTACCACCATCAGAAAAGAATTTCATATAATGGCTTTCAGACGTCACACCATGAAATCGAAGCCAATTTTAAATCGTGAGAAACTTCTGAAGAGCATAGTACGCGATCGTGACATATTAAACAATTATTTCCAAAACTTAGCAACAAAAGATTCTCAAACACCGGAGCAGAAAGGACCATCCACTATTACCTTAAATCAAAAAATTGGGCCCGTGACACAGCGCGACAGCTATGATTTATTCTTCGAAAGCGCGTGTATTAGCATTAAGAGTTTACCACCCAAACTTGCAGCCGAGGCCAAGAGTCGCATTTCACAAATTATTACAGAATATGAACTACGAGCCATTTCTGAACAAGAAGCTCTGGAGGAAAGAGAAAAACAGAAAAATGTTAAGCTCGAACTTATGATCCAGGAACCAGTTAGGCAGCCTTCATCCGAGATTGTCTACGAATTTCAAGCATACAGTTGAATGGAAGAAGCTGTCATTCTGATTCAACCTGGAAGTTCAAAATTAGAAATTAGTATGTTTGGGGTACATCCATAGGTTTATAACTCCAAAATTTATAACAAAATTTTCAAATCTTTGGATATTCAAAATTCTTTCTGGGTTATCTAAAATTTTGGTTTTAATGCTTGTGGCCCCAATTCGGACTTAAGATCTTATTAAATTAATATGGCCAAATCTCCTAAAGTATGCATCATTGGATCTGAAGGCTGGTATGTCTGCAACGCTCGAAATTATTTGTCTGCAGTTATGTGATTATGATCACATATTTGTATAATTTAGGGGGTCTGCGATTGCCACTGCCGTGTGCAAAAATGTTCTCGATAATGATTTTCATCCCCGAGTGCATCTTTATGTTTATGACGAAATCGTCAGAAGCAACCACCTCGCTGAAGTAATAAATGAAAGGCATGAGAATGTGAAATACCTGCCAGGAATTCAGCTGCCTGAAAATTTGGTAAGCAGTTCCGTTCACTATTGTGTTTGTACATTCTTCTCAAAATGCCCCCAAAAAGATTGCAGTCAATGACCTGGTATGTGCTGCCCAGGAAGCCGATATTTTAATCTTCGCCGCACCCCACGATTTTATAAAATCGTATTGCAATATATTGGCTGGGAATGTGAAGAGCGATGCCTATGCTATTTCATTGATCAAGGGATTCGAACACATTGGGAATGGAGAAATCAGCCTTTATTCGCAAACTATCACAAAGAAGTTGGGCATACCATGCTATTCAATGATGAATGCCAACTGTGCTATGGAGATGGCCCAGGGAAAACTATGTGAAATCACAATTGGCTGCGATAACAAGGAACATGCCGAACAATTGTCCAGTTTGATTCAGACAGAAAATTGCATGGTGGTCCTTGTCGATGATGTGCATGGAGTCGAACTGTGCAATACCTTGAAGGATTTGGTTGCACTAAGTGCCGGTTTCATTGATGGCTTGCGGCTGGGAGATAATGCTCGTGTCGCTTGCCTTCATTTGGGCTTAAAAGAAATGATGCGTTTCATCAAGAATTTCAATTCCACTACAAAAGTTTCGACGTGTTTCGAAAGTTGCGGTTTAGCAAACTCGGTGGCGACTGCCTATGGTTGGTATATCTTTTATTTACCACTCATTATTTCATTTCATTACTTTCTATTCATAGTTGATAAGAACGTTATCGTGGCGAAAAGCCTTGTTACTAAACGAAATACTATACAGGAAATAGAATCTACTCTTTTGAATGGTCGCAAGTTGCATGGTCCCATAATCGCTCAAGATATCTATTCCTATTTGGAAAAACAAGATATGCTAGAAGAGTAAGTTTACAAAAATTGAAATCAATCAAAAAAATTTTCGAAATAAATATTTTCCTTAGATATCCACTGTTTTCGATAGTACATCAAATATGTCTGAATAAGGTACAACCAGAGGCCATTGTTGACATAATTCGTTATCATCCGGACTTGAAGTTAGTTCACTATTCAATTTAACTAATGATCGAACTTAACATTTTATTTCCATTTATTAGAAGCTCTACCATCACGCATCTCCAAGAAGATGAGTTCTCGGCCGTTCCTTCAAGCCAACAGCACGAGTTAGATAACGCTATCGAATCTATTAATGAGACCAGAAAGGCTTTAGTAAATAAAATGAGCCCAGACGACTTTGAGTTGGAGTTGGATAATGCGGAAGGAATTTGGCATTCGAATTGGGATCATGCCAATGATCAACAGAATTGTATGGAACAAGTAATGACGCCATTGCAAAAGTCGCAAGTTGCGACTGGAGCTGCAAATCAAGAACCTGAAAGGGGAAGCGTGGAATTTTGTTTTGAAATGGGATCAAAAAAGGATAATCCAGATATTTGTCTTAGTATAAAAGATAATATCTTAGGGACTGCAATAACAAATGAGGATCTGTCCTTAATGGGCTCACATTTCACTCCCACTCGAAGGTTATCTAACCGCGAGGTCCGCAAATTGATTAATCCTCGATTGCAGCCGATTGGGATACCACGATCAGGAACGGTTCTAATAGATAGAGTTATGTCGTCCAATAATAAAGGCGAGCCTGGCCAATTTCAAGATTGTGATAATTGTGATAAATACGACGAAAGAAAGCAGCATGAATTCGAAAATAAGAGTGAAATGCAATCGCAACCCACTGTGGCATCAAGCCGGAACGATAGCCCTCATTCAACAGATTCAATTGATTCCCAAAGTCGTCCACCCAATTTTAAAGAACATGAAGGAATGTGCGAGATGCAACTATTTGATGAAAATCTAGCAGAGGATGAATTAGTAGCTATTATAAAGAAAAAGGAAAGGGAAGCCTTGGAAAAAAATCGATTGGAAACTTGTAGCAAAGAGAACAGACTAATGAGTAAAGGCGCCCTTGCCAGAGAACGGCACAGTGACGCATTTAACAATGCGCCACATGTCAATGCTAAAGCCTACAAATATGATTACAAAATAAGCATAAACTCTAGAAAAATTCCGATCGATAGAAGTCCCAAAGATGAGCTGGTTGCGCAAGAGAATGAAGCAATGAAGCTTAAACGAAGAAAACGAAATACCAACTATTCATTCAGTTCGAGTATGCCCTACATAGGAACAACTGATCCCCACTTCTTTGTAGAATCAAGTCCATATTTTACGAATGTCGAAGGTTCGCCATCGGATTTCGAGCGAGGTGCGTTGGATACTACATGTAAAGCTAAAGACTACGACTCGGATTTTAAGACCTATCAAGAGCAACCCATGTATAATAAGACCATGAACGCCTCGAATCGAAAAAATCTTGTTGAAAATGGTCCGTCAATGAGCCGTAGGGTCATAACAGATGATTTAGGACAGCTTGGTATTACGTCACATATTCCTAAACGCCATAAAGGCGACGAACCCAAAAAAACATCTAAATTCCATAAATGCAAGGACTTCATCCATGAGGCTGAGGATACTATTCTAGACAATGAGATACCTTACGAGATTATGGCCAAAGAGAGAGGAAATTATCATAGCGATGAGAGACCGACAAATGAAGCAACGAATGAAATGAGAATCGGTGAAAAGATTGAAAGGGAAGACGGCCGCGTGATATCCGAAAAATACCGTAATAGTGGTTATATGCAGAACTTGGAAGAGGAATCTCCTCTTGAGGATCGTTTGACCAAACATAGAGAACGCCAAGGAAAGGAATCGGATAAACGGAAACAAAGTCGCAAATTTGGTCGTCACCAAATTGGTGAAAATGACGATTTCACGATTTCCAATTCAAATAAAAAATACCCAGAACCTGAGTTCAGCAATACACAAGAAAGCTATATTCGAGATGAATACATTGCAGAATACAATAAACTAGAAGACGCGGAAGATCGTTGGGACACCACTTCAAAGAGATATAATTCTAAAGACTATGATAGTATTAAATCTGAAAAGCAAGAGGAAAAGAATGAAGAACCTTCCCCAAAGGAGATTCAAGTCCAAATGAAAGGCGCTGAGACTTATCCGTTAGATACGGCACCCTCAGAAATTGAAAGTGAGCCTAAAACTAGAAGAATTACAAGTGATGCAGCTGATGACACTAAAGGTAATTGGAGTAAAGAGGATAAAAAGCATCAATACAAAGTTTCTTTGATGGCCGAAAAAGAAAACGTGCCCAGTCAATCAAATGCCCGTACATCAGCGTGGGATTGGCTGTTGGATACTGATAATGCTGATGACACTCTCGAAGATATGAAAAGTAAAAAAGTAAGCAAGAGCCATCGAAAAACGGATATGTCCAAATATCGTCATCTGCTGGAATTTATTGGCAAAAGAGATAAAAACAAGGGGAAAACTAATTTTGATGGAAAGAGAGAGCAATCCGAAATAGTTCCACGTACAGACATGGACGATATTCGCTATTCATGGCCCATTTCAACAAAGTCACCTGTGGATCCTCCAACAGGCTCTGATGACCTAATAATGACAACTGAATCGGAGCCGACCATCTCTAAACCAGCAACCGAACACGGAAACTATGACGAACGCACGGAAGAATTGGCGACTTCGTCTACAAAAGATTGGCAGCAGGAAGAAATGTCTGACTCAATGCCTACAGAGAAACCAATGCTCCCCATCGAGAAGCAGACTGATAGAGCTGAACATCATCAGCGAAAGAAGGAATTGGAAGAGGATAAAAGTCATAAACGGTTTTCCAAAATAATGACAAAAGGTCGCAATAAAAAACGGCAATCGAATGAACAGCTCGTCGATTATGATGGTGCCAATCCATATAAGAAAGATCGTGATGTGCTAATGTATTTGCAAGAGAAGCTACGAGATTCGAACAGTCATGGCAATATATTGGAGAAGCCATTCCACCCACCTCTCAATCCACGAGTCCGCATACCACGGCCTCCCTTCGATGTGCGAGAACACGAATATCACACTTTGAGCTTCCGACCAATTCCAAATATTCAGTACAAAATGTTACAGAAGCCTTCGATTCCTTTGTCCCAGTCAAAACACGCAAGCGCCAGTGTGTCTAAACTGCCACGACATACTCTAAAGTTACCTCCATCCATGATGCGTTCATCCGTTATGGCTTTAGAACTGGGTGTTTTCGCCGCACTCTTATCCCGTTGCAAAGGTGGCCGCAAGTGAAAAAATGTCAATGAACAAAACCTAATATAACACATTTAACTAAAATTTTAACAGATAACAAATTTTTAACTTTTTGGCAATAAATTTTTGTTATAAATGAAAATGTATACCATTTAAGCTACATTTATGACCAGGTGTATGTCTCTGGAGGCCGACGTTGAAAAACCTGTCGTGCTTCAACTGACTGCAATGGCCGAAAATTATTCAGCAGCGGCCGCCCACGGCGATCCCTCAGCTGCCAGAACTTCGGTAGCTCCAAGTGCGAAATAGGCAGAACCTTAGCAAAGACGTGCCATAGCACAGCTTGTGAGCAGGGCGGTGTTGTCAGAGATCCCATGTAGGCATAAAAGTTGCCTCTATCCAAGTTGCCCAGCAGCGTTTCGAGTGTGAGGAAGGCGGCTGGCGTGTAGCTGCTGTTGAATTCGCCTAAATGCAGCAGAGAGCTGAAGACTTCATTGAGTCCTGGCTGATAATGTAAATACGTCGTCTTCAAGTGAAGACAAATCAGTTCTTGTGCTTTGATAACTTAACAGTACTATCCACTCACCCGCACAACCTTAAATAGAACAGCCAATACGGCCAATCCATCGGTTTGGTTGCGAGCTTCCTCATCACTCTGGTACCGGGTATTTCGATGAACTATATGCATTTCCAAATCGTAGCGTCGTCCATTGAGCAAATGCTCTGATCCCTTCCGCTGGGATGAGCCCCAATGAAAATGCACGGACATCGCTTCGTAAAAGTCCCTCAACAATCCGCCAGTTATAAAAGGACGCTCCCCCAGCACAGTGGGCGGCACTGTGAATTCCACTACAAAAAATCGAAAATTGCTTACTAAAGTGGCTATCTTGATGGCCCATCTTACACTTGCCTGTGTGACCATTGTTCCTCACATTCAATAGGTCATCGAAGGGCTCGTCGTAGAGTCCAAAGTGAAGAGGTGGCAGACCAATGGGAATAGCTTTGTTTTGACTAAGGGGTATCGGCGACTGATAGGAGCCGCCACATTGCGGATAGATTCTTGGCCATTGGCGTGGATCCTCGTAGTTGAAGCGTAGGCCCTCCGGCAGCCAATCTAATCGGTGAAAGATAATCTTAAATAATAGACCTCTGCATCTCTTGTGCCCGAAATCAAATGCGCTAAGCCTTTGAAGCAAACTTTAATTAGAATGCGAATCACTTCTGCTTGAATTACGAGCCTATGCGAATTTAAATAAACCCAAGGCATTCAGGCTCACAATAGCTAACAGCTTTGGCTCCATTCCCAAAGAGGTCTTGGGTCAATTGCAGACCCGAAATCGACATATAATTGACCAATTTGCTTGGAAATCGGGCAAAAGGCTGCGATATTTACGCCATCTTATATAATCATAGTAAACAATACTAATGCTGCGACATCTTGCGTGGTCTTCGTAACGCATTTGGGCATGCGATTTTAATTGTTATTATTTACAAGCGGCTGCTTTGTTTGCTATCCATTATATGTAGCCTCTGCTCTGGTTGACTCTCCCTTGGTTTGATTATTTTATGGGCTCGTATGGTGACATGCGGCAGTAGCAGATTAGATGGTGAGCAGATAGAGATGGCTCATAAACTTTGGCCTGTCAACTATATATATACCGTTGCACACCGTAAAACCCATTCGACATGGTATCATCACAAAAATGTCTCTTGTCCCATTCAATTGACGGCAGCAGCACATATTAAATTTTCTTATTTCCGATTGCCAATCGTAGATATTCTTCGGACACACTTGGTTGATTTGTAGACAGAGTGGTAATAGAGTTATAATACCCACCTGCCGAAAAGGGCAGTAGAAATAGTAGACGCTGGTAGAAGTCGCCGATGCTTGGCAAATGCATTCTGTCTATTCGATTTAATATGTTATTACGGATGTGTATGTCAACTGGCAGTGACTACTGTACTCCAGCTACTTCATGCACTTGTTGGCCACACGCACTACCTCGATCGACAAAGAAGCTCACGGACGTTGCTCTGCCAACTGAGCTATGCTCTCGACTGGCTTAGACCTTTATACGGGCTCGGTGTCTCCGACGACCCTTCGTCTTCGTCGCGACGGTGACAAGATCTCTGCAGACATTCGAGCCGTGAAATAAGCAATCGTCTGTAATGCTCGATCTCTCCGGATTAGAGTCTGAGCCTCTGACATAATTTGACGAAGACCGATCTGGCCGCCCGCCCACACCTGATTTATCGCCATATGCTGGGCATTTTCCGCAATTGCTGAGTTCCCCGAAAACGTTCTTACACTACGTATGTGTATCAATTTATTATGAAAACATTACGATTGTGATTTTGCGGAATAAAGGAAAGCCTTATCTCGATTTTGAAGAAATTACAGTTATTTTATGAAACCTGCAGAAAAAGCAAAATAGAAACAGAAGCCCCAGCTGCATATGCCAGCTGTGCGAATATGGAATACTCTTGCATAACTTCTTTACGCAATTCAATCGCATTGTACACAGCCACTTTATGCTGAAATCGTTAAAAGTTATAAACAATGTAACTTTCATTATTTACTTTGATCTTCTGAGATGACAGTAATATTTAATGTCCTTGATTGGTGCAAAAATGGACTTAAGTTTGATTTTATTACGGCTCAGCTTTTAGCTCAACGCTTGCTGTGTCATATTTGATCCATACATACACATATATATATGTATGTGTATAATTGCACCAAATATTACTTTGTTTTTTGGCTTGCAACAGTTTTTAGTGAAAGCTTCTAATGTGAGTGCATCAATTGGAGAAATGCCAAGGGAACAGTATAGCAGCTCAAAAGATCAAGATCAAAGTGGATGCGATATTGAATGTATGTGTGTGCTCAATGCCGATCAGTACAAAAATATTTCTCTCTATCTCTCTCACACTGTCAGTTTATACTTATACAACAAACTTTTATTTGAAAATTTAAATACTTATATATAAAAGAAAAGCTTTTTCAAATAGCATTTCTTTGCGCTCTAGTTTAAAATCATTAAAAAGTTCTTTTAGTGTGTTAAACAAAGGTAAATATAAAGGAAGCAAATTTGTATTCCCTTCTGATTTTAGATTATTCATTCGAAAAACAAATTTCTAGTTGAAAGTTTGACTCACAGAAAAAATGCTTTCGATTCCATAAAATATATAAATTTTTTGTTTGGCGCTTATAATAGTAGTTCTTCTATTGATTTTTCGCCGCGTCCAAAAAACTGCGGAACTAGAACCAC
>JABVZX010000297.1:6447862-6463767 GCA_020883565.1 Drosophila pachea
ACGCACTTCAACACACACTTCTGTGTACATTAGCCACGCGTAATTGCTGAAAGGGGAAGCCAACGCTGCCCGCATGGCTAATTAATATTTAAAGGTGTTTTGATTGCTATTCCATTGCGGCTGCGGAGGAACTGAATAGGACAGGGGCGGCGGAATGGCTGAACAAATGGCAATAAGTACTTTTGTAGTTATGTCATTTGTTTGTACAGAGCACGGACTCGGATTAACACAAGAAAGAGTTGCCCTCTAATGAGATGGACCTTATCTGAGAAACACATGTACTTTCTGCGGTTAGAAATGTTGGCCAATTAGCGTTTCTTTGGCCGGTGAAAGATGAGAAAGTGCTTGGCTGCTGCTCGGGTACATGGGTCGAGTGGTTTTACATAATGCCATACAAGAGCATATATACAATTTGTCGCTTTTATTATTTTAATTAGTGGCCATAAAAGCAGCTAGCTGGTTGCCGCTGCATAAGACTTTGCATCACCCAAAGAAATGGAATTCGGCCTTTAATTTGTCTAATCATTGCCCATTTCCCGCAGATACAGTTGTAATTGTTAAGCACACTGGGTCAGAGCTTGCAAGTCGACTTCATCAGCCCGAGAAAGGTCAACAAAACAAGCCACTAAGTTGACCAACATCGGCACTAACCTGCCCGACGCATGCTCTGGCCGACAGACAGTCGGCAGACGGACAGACGTCAACATATCACGCAATATCATTTAAATTGTGCTTGGACAACGCCTCTGGCGCCAATTGTCATGGACATAAAAAATCAAATTTAAGAAGAAAACACAGAAACCCTTTAAACAGCACACGCACAGCCCTGACTCCAGCTCTAGCTACAGCTCAGGTCCAGCAGCAGCTCCGTGGCATGCGGTGGCCTGTCAATAATAACCTGATTTGAACAGTAGCTTCGTGTTACGCAGCGGCTTTTGTTGTCGTAGGTTCATTTGTGACTAATTTGTGCACATATCGGAAAGACAAAAGAGGTTAGCGAATGTCCAGGGTGTACCAAGACGGCGGGAGTGGCAGTGGTTCGAGCTTGTAATTCAATCAAAGACTAAGTCCAGGGCTGTCCGGCTGATGGTATTAAGTTTCGCTTCCAGCCCACTCTGACACTTTCCAACTGGCGTCGACGCTGACGTCGCCGACGTCTGCTGCGGCAATGGAAATGGATCAATTCGCTGTTCGGCCTGCTGAATTTGTCAAGCAAGTAGCAAAGCGAAGCGGTGGAAGGCAAAACCCGCAAAGAGCAATGGCAAACTGTAACAGTAAGCGGGCAAACAATAATGTGGCAAATTGATGCACCTCGTTCGGCTCATCATCGAGATCGTGTCGGACCTCACGCACATCGGCACAAGTTGCGCTGAACCAGCTGCGGTGCGCTCACTCACCTCACCCAGCCGAGCATTCGACCAAGTCCGAGTTGATGACGTCGCACCTCGACGACGTCGTAGACAACTCCAGCCAGCCGCCAGCCGCCACCCGACAACCGACAGCCGACAGCCGACAGCCGACAGCAGCCAGCAGTCGACGTCGACTGAGGCAGCAAAGTGATTTCGGTATTAAGAAGAAAAAAAACGAATTACACACAGTCTACAGATCTCATTTATTTGCCGCTCTTCGAGGCGTTCACAACATTGAAAATAAGCTGCGCGCCTAACTACTTATACGGCTGAACACAGTGCCGAATATATCCTATATAGTGCCAGGATCATATGAGCAACTCGTCTCTCAGATCGTGATACAAAATCAAACGTACTAAGACATTTCGTGATTCCGTAAACAAATCAATTACATACTTACAATTACTACAATAATTAATGCTTCACATCAAGGACACTCAATAGGAATTGACTTCTCATCAAATTGGTGAATAAATTATATAACCACGCTAACTGCTGCAGCTGCGAGTGCATCCAACGACCTTCAAAGTGAGTGTAATTGGAATAAATGGTCATAAATTAATCATGAACGATTTGCATACGTTTGAACACTCGAACAGTGACAGCTGTTGGAAATTTATTAATTAAATATTATCATAAATGTGCGATAGAGCGGGCAAGTTCGTTGCCTAAGTCTTTCGTTCGGCGAACACTTTTCTCTCCGGCCGGCGATGTGCGACTTAATTAGTCGAGTTCAACAAAAGACATAGGCATAAAACAAAGACGACCTTGACTAGCTAAAGTATGGTAATAAAGCCAACAATCTTTCATATTAGAACAACAAATGACAACAACTAAGATCATTTAAAATAGCCAGAGGAAAGATCATTAAGAAGCTGCCGACTTTTTTGAGCTCGCCTCCAAAGCGCGAACTTCTGTTGAGAATTAACCAGATCTTAACAGAATCTTAAGACTGGTTTCTTTTATCAAATTACAGAGATTGAAGGCGGAACACGCCCACAACCTGAGCAGCGCAAAGAAAGCTGAAAAGGCGTTTTGACACTGCGTTTGTTTTAATTTTTAATTTTTTGTTTGTTTTTTCTCTATTTTTTTGTGGCTCCCTCCCTGATCATATTTCATGCGGGCGGCACAGTTTACTGCAGCAGCTAATTATTAGCGAACTTTCTGCAATTTATCAATCTATCTAGCAGCATTAATTTTTCTCTTTCCCCATTTATGTTGCGCTACAAGGTCAATGGAGGGCGCCACATGCCAGGGCCTTAGAAACGCCCGCGGCGAATTTCGCCGAAAAACAAGATTTGAAGTCAATAGTAAAAAGATAGTCAAATAGATAGATAATGTCGAATCGCGCTTATTTATGATTTGCATAAGTAGCCAGTTGGGGGCGCAACCCGTCTGCCCCAACCCGTAATATGTTGGAATTATCACGCTTGTCTCGACATTAAATTGATGCCGTTTAGTCGGTCGATTCCTCCGCCGATTCGGATTGGCTTTTTGGCTTTTTATTGATCAATTTATTTTTCACTTGCTCATTAATCACTCAGGCGTTGAAATGCGCCGCCAGATGGCGCTCGCCATGCTCATTAGCGTAATTGCTCAGCTGGCGTCGACAGCGACTGCGGCTGCGACTGCGACTGCGGCTTCGAATTCGACGTCAGCGAACGCGTTTTGATTAGCGTGCATTAAATGCTTTCATTTAAGTAAATCAAATCGAGACTCAGTCTCGAAGTCTGTTTTGTTTTCGGGTTTTTGCGTCTGGAACGTGAGAAACTTTACAATAAAGTTGCCAGCCTTTTCTGCACAAATATTTCACGCTCTGATGCGCACAGGCGAATTCAATATATTTATTGAATTATTGAATTATTCGGCATTTGTGACTTGCAGAATTGAGAATCAGACGAAATAAAAATTGAACAATAATATACGTTTGCCACTGCTTTATTTGTAACTGCCAGCTCGATTTGGGTTCATTATTCATATTTTGGTAGCCATTAGTCCATCAATCATCAAGCCCATAACAATTGCGATTCGAGTGCAGGGCGTGGGCGGCTGATCCGCACTTTGTGGACACCTTTTTGTACATTTTTGGAGCATTTGCCCTGACATTACGTTCTTTTCCTTTTTGTTTTTGTTTTTTTCTGCCAGCATGCTTACTCTGTCCCACATGTTGTTTGCTCTGCTCATACTGCTGGCAATGGAGACTCCCCACTTGAGCAACGCCTACTCCTACAGCTTACGCCTGCCGGGCGGCACAGCAGTTACCGATGGTGGAGGCACGCCCACACGTCAGGCCAGCAAGGTCTTGGTGCAGTCTCCCGCACTGGACAACGTGTACATAGACTATTTGGTCACCTCGCGGCCGCTCAACCTCCGCAAATACAACAAAAATGGCAGCAAGACGAAGAAAACGAAAAAGGACTCGAAAATCTACTTCATACCGATACCACCGCTGCCATATCGTTATATACCGGGCGTTGGCTACGACTATCAGCCCATGAAAATCAAGCCCATTTTACAGGAGGCGCCCAGTTCAGCGATAACAACGTCGAAGCCGGCTACTAACCCGACTCGCGCCTCGTCTTCCACAACGCCGACAACGGTACCGCCGTCCGAGTCCCCAACGCAGAGCAAATTGCTGCGTGTGCAGCACCGCAAGGACTACTACTTCAATGGCCGTCCCTTCCGACTGCAGGTGGCGCATGCCGATCGCAAATCGGCGCTAACGCCGCTTAATCTTAAGTCAAAATTCTATTACAATAAAAACATTATTTATTAATGGCGTGTCACTGAGGCTTGACTTCATTTTTGGGCTGCAAAGAATAGATGGTAATCAAATCCGATTTCCACATTCGGATTGTCGATGTGAGCTGGCATTTGATTTCTCCCTGAGAGATCTCTGCCACAAAAAAAGGCAACGTTTCTTATAGCTCGTTCATCATTTAAAAATTGTGATTTGAAAAACGAAAGTTACGTAATTCAAGCCAAATTAAAAAAAAAAACAACAACAACAAAAATGATTAATGCGAAGACAATATGGGGCAAGATGACAAACCGTTTTCGGAATTCTTGATTCAAAACTTTTAACAGCTTTCTTCTAAGTCGCATATCAAATTATACGTGCGAAAATAAAAAGAAACGATTTCCGAACTCCCAGTTGCAGTTGTTGTTGCTTTAGTTGCAATTGTTGTTCGATATTTGATAAGAAAAGCATTATTATATATGTATATAATATATAATACATGACAATTCGATCCCTCATGAGTGGATATTGTGGGTGATACAATCAGTTCGACAAACAATTTACAGCTTGTATAATTAAATGAAATAATGGTGAGAATGAGAAAGTCTGACAAATATCCAGCCATGTATTTGATGCGTTATCTGTCAGTTATAAATGGACCATCGTGGCTATCAATATCTCGCAGCCAACATAGTCACGTGTCCAGCGTGTTTAGCCAGCTGTTGGCCATATTAGGAGCCGTAAGGCGAGCCATAAATACAAATAGTTGCTGTCGAGATTCACATGCGCAATTAATGAAATTATGACAACTTTTAGATTCGTCTTGTTGCAAATAATTCCGTTTGTATGCGTGTGAGTATGTATAACAGCAAAATAGGGGCAATTAGAAAAAGATTCGAATATGAAGCTCTCCCTTCACTTCAAGAAGTCTGCTAAAATCCCAGTAGTAATAACAACAACAGCGACGGCAAATGCGTGAGAAAACTCAATGCTCAATTAAATAATATTATAGTTTATTAGTTTCTTAACGGAAAAGGCAAATGGCGGGGCCATAAGCACGTTGCCACGACAGGGCGCCAAGCAACAGTTTTATTGAACAAATTCCCATACCCCATGCCTTGACCCAGCTCTCGACAAAGGGCTTCGCACAAATAGTTTGGAACGCAGCAGGCGAACTCGGATTCGTTTAGAGATCCTTGAGCATCAACATAACGTATACACATTGTTAGAACTGAATTTATCTTTTACTCGAACCAGAGAGAAACACTAACGACAAGGATTCTGTGAAAATGGATTCGACGGTGTATAACGTGCAACTGCAAGTGGCACCGGAGGAACAGCCGCAGGTGCGAAAACTCTGCGTCCCGGACTATATGCCGCTGTCTACGGAGTCGGAACAGACTGATGAGGGCACGGAGGCTCGAAATGTTACCGTTAAGTTTTGTATAGGCCCAGGGAAATTTATCGCCCAAGTGTATCCCAACAGCATAACCATGAGCGAGGTCAAACAGGATTTGTCGCGACGATTCGAGGTAGACTCGGAAAAGCTATTGATCAAGCAAGATGGTCAACCGATCTGCGACAGTGTGCCTATTAATTGGACCAACTCGGATGACTTTGGCATATATAACTTCGACCTGGAATTGGACGCACAAGACAGCTCCAACGAGTCCGACGAGTCCAAATTAAATCTGCGCGTCTACTATGAGTGAGTAACAAAAGTAGTTTATACTAATTACGGTGTATATAAATTGGGTGGACTACAAAGCAAACATCGGTTGCCCGACTACTTGACTGTGCACATCCCCGGCGAGGATACGGAGGACGGACAGCCCAAGAATATTGTGGTCGAGATCGAGAATGCGGCGATAGTTAAACCATTCTTATGTGGCTACAAGGACAAGAATACGGGCAAAGAATACTTGAATGCATTCACTCAAACTGGACCATATTTCGACAAATGGAAATACAGACGCTATCGTACACGAGACACCCAGACCTGGGAGCACAAGGAAAAGATTTTGGTGAGCCGGCTACAGTTAGCTGACTTGCGGCATTCTAACTAAGTTTAATTGTTTGCCCTAAAAAGAATACATCTCATGAACAATCGGTGCAATGTTTTCTGGACGACATCAACATCAGATACGTAGCCACGGCTAGAGATATCGTTATCATTCCAGGTAAATACCAGACATACGCCCAAAAGGAGCGTGCCGAACGTAAGCTCGAGAAGATCCGCTTGATTCAGCGTAACTGGAGACGCTGGGTTCTCTGGAAGTATATACATCTTCGCGCCAGCGAATATCGGTAGGTGGTTGTCCTCAGTACAGGATCTTCAATTACCCATCGTTCTGTTCACTTAATCATCCTGCTAGGCGGCTGGTGAAGAATCGGATAGATGAGGAGAAGGTTTACGAAGAGTGCGTCGAGCAGCGCGTGTCACGCAAGGAGCAGATCAAACAATTTCCGCGGACCACTGACGACTTTGATTTGCTTTTTGCGGAGATCACACGCTGGAAACGAGCCGAACTCAAACG
Source organism: Drosophila pachea (assembly GCA_020883565.1). Taxonomy (NCBI): domain Eukaryota; kingdom Metazoa; phylum Arthropoda; class Insecta; order Diptera; family Drosophilidae; genus Drosophila; species Drosophila pachea. The sequence continues at coordinate 6,454,549 of JABVZX010000297.1, forward strand.
AATTGCAGAAAATTATGATGGGCCGGCACGCATTTCCGAAGTAAACATTCTTCTCGATAAAGAAATCCGATTGCTGAACGGCGTTGAGCGGCAACGCCGTCTCGTCTCCATGGCCATGGAGGACTTCCGCAACGATCAGCTGCTGAAGAAAATGGGCAAGCCCATTGAGTGGGTCGGCTACAATGATACCAAAATACATTTGGATCTGTTGCGTACGCAACGCGTGCGATTTTTGACAGAGGTCTACAAGGACCTGCGGTCCACGAAGGAAAAGGAGCAACGTTTGCTGCTAATTGGGCGCGTCATGGACCTGCTGTTGGACGAGGCATGCTTTCCAGATTTTCCAGAGGTAACAGTGGCATGCAGCAGCAGCAGCAGTAGAACATAACTACATTTACTTTTCATAAAATTCAGCTATTTGATCTCTTCGACCGGGAAAAGAACTTACTTATGTACGCGAAACACTGTGATGTGGAAATCTTGCGCAAGCGTCAGAACATATTGTTCTTTGAGCTGATCAAATTCCAGAAGCACGAAGTCCCAACCAGTAAGTTGTCCTCAACGTTAACCTGATCTAAGATCAATTCTTACGCGTACAAGTGCTTCCACAGAGGAACCCTCGCGTATGTGCATGGTCTGCAAGAAAGTGAAGCCCTATTCACAGTTTACCGTTCGTACACGCCAGAGCCATGTTGACACGTGCAAGCATTGCTTCTACCTGAAGGTAAGCTACTTCATTGGTGCACTCTGAAACTTATGCGAGCTTTTCCGCAGCTGGTTGCGACAGAGAACAATGTTTACCAATCGATTTTACGTTGCATTCAACGCGACGAGCGCAAGCGGAAGTGCGCTTCTTCCTTTGCCTTTATCATACAGCAGGACGACGTGCGTCACTTAATTGACAAAATCTGGCATAGTCACTCTGCTCTAAGTAAATCGGATAACTTAAATGAATTGCGGTAGGACTTTAGATCGATTTTCGAAGAACGATATGAAGCATTTTATATTCTGATCTAGATTACCGCGCTGGAACAAAAGCGACGATTGGTCTCCTTGGAACTGCGTCTGCCTAACCGAACGCGAGATGCGTGATCACTACAAAATTGATGACTTGGAAAAGGTTTACGATCCAAAGTTTTTACTACATGTTGGGAATTGTCATATGCTTGCTCGGAATTTGTTCCACACGTTGGCTGCTGTGGGCACTGAGTTCCAGGAGACAGGACAATGGTATAAAGTGGGCATGAATAAGCAGCGCAGCAGCAATTTAAACGCGGTATGAAAAATGAAAAGGATAATCAATCACAGAAATGACAGTTAAATATTTGATGAAATTAAAGGTTACAAATTTTATCCGGGCATTATGAGCATTTTACGTCATATTATTGTTTCTTTTTGTTTGCAGTTATTAGATTTGAATAGATTACTTTAATTCAGCGCCTAATTAGATAATTACAATAATCAAACAATTCAAATTTTGTTAAATGGGACATTATTTTCTAGTTATGGCCTTAAACCTCGCCTCCAAAAACTGAACACGCTTCAGTAGTTTGTCACTCATGCTGAACTCGTTATAGGGCACTGGTATAATCTGGTAGCCACTTTTCTCCAGCAAATCGAACGCTAGATTCATAGCACCTCCCGCACTGCGATGCGTTCCATGGCAAATGTCATGAAAATCGATTACCATAAGAGCGATTCTGAAATTATAAAGCATAAATTGTGAATTCGGCATTGTAAAATTGCTCTACTTTCACCTACTTTATGGCTTCAGGATTCTGCTTGTCTAAGGGAAGTGGATTTCGCTTTCCGTCGAACTGGCATACCGCATCTGAAATTTAAATATTACTAGAAACTAATCAATATTGTTCCAAATTCCCTCACCAATCAGAAAGCCCATTTTGCTGTCAACTGAGCCCTGAAAATGATTTGCGGACGGCAACAAACTCTTTAGCGCATCAAGCATTCCGTTAACAAGCGTCTGTTTTGACTTGGGGTGCGCCATAGGAACTTGATAGACGGGGGAATCGGCGGGGAGTAAAACACCTTTGTAATCAGTAGCACAGAGCTGCGCATAACTGTTTAAATTTAGTAGCCTCATTTTCGACGTGGGGGTTATTCCGGACTTATCACTCTCTAATTTTGTTAAGAACTCCGCGCTGTAGATTGATATTTTAATGGATAAGTGTTTTCTAAGCAAAACGCTTCAAACACTTACCTCAGCACCGATTCTAACTGACTGTGTTCCACAAGACCGAGCATTGTCAGTGACCAAACATAGTTTAACCAATCCGAATGCTTTGTAAAATCCTCACGAACTATTGACTTTACTAGCTTTTTCCGCACATCTTCTAAGTGTGCGCTTTTGAAGTTAAGCAAGGCGGATGTTAAGAAGTAAGCACTCAGATCCTGAGGTCTGCTTACTTCACTGTTCTTCAGAAGCCACTGTGTCAGCGATTCCATTATATCTGTGAGGTAAACAGTTAGTTCGCTTTCAATTAGATTTTCTTCACATACCTAAATCACGATAGCGCATTATGCCCAGACTTGTGAGCACGGAGCCCACAACGGCCGATTTTTCCGTATTCTTTGGCAGAGCAGCCTGCACATCGGCACAAACTTTTGCACCAAGTACAGAGTCCTGAAAGTTCAGTGTTGACATGGCATACAACACATCTGCAGACTGTTTTAGATCTAACTGCTCTGAGGCACTGCTAATATTGAAGGCTAGAGAACGAAGCAAAGGAGTACTGCGTCGCTTGCGTTGAGCAAGAGTGCTCATCACCTTAACCATTTGCGGAAGACTTATACTAGCTATCAACTTGGCAGCTTCATCATCACCAGCTACCCCGAGAACTGTGTTAAGGTCATCGGTCCGGAAGCCTGAAATACGCTTGGATGAGTTGTTATTTGATACGCTCCCAGAACCATTCTTTTTCCCGTTGGTTTCGTTTTTGGGCACAGTACGACCTAGCATACGACAAACTCGGAGAAATCTTGTATCATTCTCGAACTCCGATAATTTCACGCGATTGACGGAACTCCATTCTGCTAATATTGAGACAATTTTTAGAGCATGCTTTCTTGAAAACGCGCTGTTGTTTTCCGTTATCGACAATAGTCCATTCACAGTTTGGGCGTTGATAATCTTTTCATCTATGTTGTTAACGGCCGATGCTGTTCCTTTTCCACCTGATTCGTTTGCGTTCCTCAGAGATTCAAATGCCGCAGCAACCATGTTCCCTTCAATTACACTTATAATGTGAAAAGAATATCGAATATGTATGATTTCACTCACCAGAAACTTTTGACTTCTTAGCATTATCATCCGTAGCATGAATTTCAGGCTCTTCAGATGCACCTGACGCAACTCCTTGCCCATTACTGGCCGCCGTTGCGAGTGCCGCACTTGCCGCACGTGCATTGCTGCTGTAAGTGGCGCCCCGATATAGCTGGACGACAATACTGCCAGCAAATCGTTGTAGTCCCAACATTTTTAGTTATGTCCCTAGGCTTTTCGGGGAGCGCTGTCGGCTAATCTTCACGCTGTAAGACCAATGAAGTTTACATAACCTTTTTGTTTACATTTTTGCTTGATATGCTGACGTTGTTGGAAATCGTTAGGATGTCTACGGGTAGTGTATCAAAAGAAAATTCTAAGATCTCAATTTCATTAATCATTTTTACTTCATTTTTATTAATTACTTTAACTTTCCTATTTATAAAGTTATGCAGCTCCACCACAGATGACGGCAACGGCAGCCTTTTATAGTGTTGTGCAATATTCATTGCGGCTAACTGTCGATATGCGCATTGGTATATCGATACTTATTCGCTTAACTTAAATACCTCCAATATCTAAATGTTCACTTCCAGCACTGTCATCAAAACGTATATGCAACACTGACGGGAGACAGCTCACCAAAATTCTGCCTGCAGAGTGCAGTGATTTTATTTTGCATTTTCATTTAAAATTTATACTTTTTATTTGGCTAACCAAAAAACAAAACGGTTACATCTACATGTCACTTGCTAGACCGAGCTATTCGTGAAATAATATATATATGCATACTAACTATATATAACTTCGAACAAGAAACAAGTTTTCTCTGCCATCTACTTGGCAAGTTTGTGTGAAAAATTCCAAAGCAGAAAATTAAGCTAAAATGGTTGATAAATTTATTAGCATGTGGAAAGTGCGCGAGTTGGCGGACAAAGTGTAAGTTGCCCACAATACTAATATATATGACCAAAAAAAAAATCAACTAAAAAACTAAGTTGTTTAAAACCCTCCCACGCCCTTTGACAACAACATCACACATTCACCCCATTCCTGTATCTTTTGAAATACAGGTGCTACAATTGCAGTCATGCCAAATTGATATAGTTTTGCTTATTCCCCTCGTTTATGGTAGAGCGATTAACGCTGAGGCTTTGTTGCCGTTGGCCGCTTTAGTTGCGTTCAAGGTTGTTCATTTTGTTGGGATTTGAATGCACGTTAATGTACATTTTACAGAAATTCCTATTGACGTACACAATACATTTGAATAAACCTCTATATACATACAAAGATACACAGTTTATCAAGAAAACAGATTATTTGTTTAACGTTGTGCCCCAAAATAAGATATACGTTCCAGCTGTACTAACAGTTGTGCTTATTTTTTGCTTTTCCAGTGAAACTTTAATTTCAATTTCAGTTAGAATAACGAGTGCTGATTAGTAATTACTTTATCATGCTTTTCTGTCGATGTGATTGTAGTTTGTTGCGTGCAGTGTTTATATTGTCTCCATAAATGAGGCGACCATTTCCGTTGCTGTAATTGGTTGTCCCAATTTTAATTGTACAATTGTGTATTGAAAGGAGGTGTACGACTTCAGTGCATTCTACAAGTATGGGAATAGCTTATCTGCTGATACTGATAAGATCGATTTGTGATAATTTACACATTTTGCATCATTATCATTAATATTTAATTAAAGCTATCAGTTATAAGATAAGCTGATGAAGCTTTCCTTTAACAATAAGATTTCAATATACGTCATTCTTTTATATCATATATAATATAACTATATGTATACGCCACAATTAAGCAGTTTTTGCTACGGGATTTTAAACGCTAAGAAGATGTTAGGTGCATATATATAAAAAAGTGTATTAGAAAAGATCATAAGAACTGCTAGTTATAAAAGTAAAATATGAATCCAATCTATAGAAAAAATATGCATATATTCGTTTGTTTTATGCGGCCTTTTATTTATTATTTTTATTGGTACAACTTTTCTGAAACCTACGTGTCTTTACCCAAGTAACTCATTTTTTCTGTTCTATATTTTAGCACCAATGTCGTAATGAACTACACAGAAATCGAGGGAAAGGTAAGGGAAGCGACCAATGATGATCCATGGGGTCCAACAGGTCCACTCATGCAGGAATTGGCTCATGCTACATTCTCCTACGAAACCTTTCCGGAGGTAATGTCCATGCTTTGGAAAAGGATGTTACAGGACAATAAAACTAATTGGAGACGAACCTATAAGGTGGACTTATCGAATACTTGTACAACGTCACAAAAATCACGACATTTAATATGATAAATTACAGAGTTTGCTGTTGTTAAACTATTTGGTACGGAATGGATCGGAACGGGTGGTGACCTCATCACGGGAACACATCTATGATCTGCGCTCGCTCGAGAATTACACCTTCACAGATGAGGGCGGCAAAGATCAGGGTATTAATGTTAGGCATAAGGTACGAGAGCTTATAGACTTTATTCAGGATGATGATCGATTGCGCGAGGAGCGCAAAAAAGCCAAAAAGAATAAGGACAAATATATTGGCATGAGTAGCGATGCAATGGGTTCTCGCAGCGGAGGTTATAGCGGCTATAGTGGAGGAGGAGCCAGCAGCAGTGGAGGCTACAATGACGGTGACTGGCGCAGCAATCGCGGTGACAATTGGTGTAAGTAAAGAATATTTTTTTCCATACGTACCATAGAATTGTGATGTTTTCCATATTTTAGATTCTGATAAAAGCTCAGTCGACCGTTACGAAGACGAGGATACTCAATATGATGGCGAGCGAGAAGGTTCCGACAGTGACTCTCCCAGTCCTAGGTATGCGAAAGTAAAATATTATGTATGTTCTTTAAAAAATAAACAAAAAATTCTTTGTAGACGCAATTATCGGTACAATGATCGCGCTAGTCCGGCTGAAGTGGCCGTTGAGAGTAAACCATCAAACCTCAATATGAATATACGCCCAAAATCTGTCAGCTCACCGGTGTCAAAACAACCAACATCCATTGGTGCCGCAAAACAGACGCCTACACAGAAAAAAATCAATTTGGGTGCTGCTGCTAACTTTGGAAAGACGCCGAACGCGGCTGGAATTCATTCGCCTACGCATCGTGACACACCTGCCACAAATAGCCTTGATCTGATGGGAGGCACTTCCCCCAATAACAACAATAGCAAGAGCAATACACCGACTAACAACAATGATTTACTGGATGATCTTTTTAAGACCTGTCCTTCGACACCTCCGCAATCACAGCAGCAACAAGGCGAGAAGACCCTTAATAGTGCAGCTGTCAACGTTGATGACGATGATGACTTTAATCCACGCGCTGCAGACCCTGCTCCAACACAAGAATTCGGAGATTTTACGACTGCTTTTGGCAGCAGCTCATTACCGCCGTCTACGGGTATACTACCGGCGCCTGGCAACGATGAATTCGCAGACTTTGAGGCATTCCAGAGTTCTAACAGCGCTACTGTTTCATCCACATCAGTATTGGATGCCAACTTGTTGGCAACGGCGACGCCAGCCAATGATGCGTTTGATCTGTTCAATGCTGCACCGCCAACTGCACAAAGTGCAACAACTGCTACTGATCTGCTGGCCGGATTAGGTGACCTGTCGATCCACCAGAGTATGCCAATGGGTGAGTAAATATATCAAGTATTAGTACTAATGACTATGTGTGACAGGCTTAACAAGAGGATTTGGGATAGTAGGACTTTAGATAGCTTAACTTTAACTGTAGTGGGCGTTTCATGAATCGTTATACGTGGCGCGGCAGCACGATTTATGTATTCAAATCTTCGTTCTTGCTCCTGAACTTTCACTCTTTTCGCTAAGCTAGCTACCATACATATCGGTCATATTCCAATCGGATGCACACGTTCTCTTTTTCTTCCTTCTCGAATTAATGCAGCGGTTGATACGCAGCAATTCGCGCAGACGCCACCGTCACCGCCATCGGATTCAATACGCTTGGCTCTATCGAATGCCATTGCCAGTTTGCGTGATATATCATCCGTTCAGAGTGCGGCTGACGCCAAGGTTGTGGCTGGCACACTGCAGCAATTGCATAAAATAGGTGCACTGCCTGGATATACAACGCCAGAACAGCTGGTGGGACATGATAGCCGACTTGTTGATTGGTCGCAACTGGCAAACGAAGAGTATTCTGCCCTGCTGTCGGAACTGGGTAGACTATTCAGTGAGGAATGGCCCGAGCCTACGCATGATATTGACGTTCTCAATATTTTTAAATTGGATCACAGCTTTGGATATGCTGAAGTTGCCTTTGACACACTGATACGGCAACTGGAGAGAGTGCCCAAAAGCGCTGCCGCAATGCTCGTCGCTCTACTACAGGATGAGAGCCTGGTGCCCATTTCTTTCCTGCATCTAACCCGGCAACGTGCAGCTCTGATGCAACGATTTGTGCGCACCATTAAAGTGTTGCCAGAACGACTGGTGGACGAACATGACGCTCAGATTACGCAGTTTATACAGATGCTCATTAGCTTGCCCAGCCAGGTGTCAAATAAACGGGGAAGAGAAATGCCTGAGCAATTGGCTACCGTCTCCTTCGGTCGCTTACTGCTACAACAATGGCTTAAAGCTCTATACTTTGTAATTCAGTGTAAAGATCAAGCAGATCGCTTTGATTTAACTCCATTTAGTTGGTTGTTGTCGCGTGTGGTAGTCAACTTTTATAATGCTTCTACGCTGGAAAGTCTATTATGCGTGCTCGAGGATCTTGCGATAGAACCACATGTACGTACTATATTGCAGCAAGTTTTACGCGATCTGGAGCCCTCGGCCTGTTTTAAATTGGCGCAGTGCGCTCTGAACGCCCAACTAAATCTTTATGTATTGCTAGGACCCATGGCTATGGAAACGCAGCACTGGCAACATTGTTTACTGCAAAAAGTGCCTCTCCAGCATGCACCCACAGAAAATGGTGCACTGTGCACACTGATGAGCTATCTACACACGACTGCAACCACACAGTTGCAAAGCTTGTTCAATCAGCTGCTGGCCATGTTCTCCAAGCGCATCACTCTACAGAAGCTCAGCAATCAGGAGCATGTGTCGATATGTAAGCTGCTGGTACTGGCTGGCAAACATGGTAACATAGACCAGAAGCGGTATCTGCATGACGGCCTAAGTCATCATCTACAGTCCCCCGACAAAATGAAACGATATGTGGGCATGAAGACCGTGGAACTGCTCTATAACTTCATAGTACACTCAGAAGCCTCTGGGGACGAATGTTTGAAATTCGACTACAGTACTGTGGAGCAAACGCCAGATTGGCATCTCATCGAAGAACTCGAGATGTTAGCGCAATTCAAGTATCCCAGCAAAGCGGAATTGGACGTAAGATCCGATCCAGAGCTACCGCTGCGTCTTGAACAACACATGGCACATTTCATGGAGCAGTATCAGAGAAAGCAGCCGTCGCCGCAACTACCAATTATGCCATCAACTGAAAATTTCGAACAAAAGCAAACGAATCTCGACTCGGACGATGATGAGACACCCTCACATCTATTAGATGAGGACGACGAAGACGATTTGCGTCCATATGACATGTCCAATGATATATCTAGTAGCCTAGAACAGCGGCCTAAATTTATTATTGATCTACTACATTTGCTACGCACCAAGGTCGCCAATTACCAAATCTTCGAGGGTGCAATGAGTACAGCTGAGCAACTGATACGCAGCCAATTGGCGCAACAGGATGTCAAACTAGCTCTTGAGCTGATGGAATTGTTCATTGTTTTGGAGATGCAGTACTATTATGAAGATTTCGAGCGGACACAATTCCGCTGTTGCGTGGCCATTTGTGTGGCCAAACCAGGTGCTTGTGCAGAGCTACTGTGCCGTATGTTCCATACAGACAACAGTCGAT
>JABVZX010000297.1:6465629-6483595 GCA_020883565.1 Drosophila pachea
ATGTTAATACAAATGGCGGCACAACGACCACGACCAGCACACAATCCACAAATGTGGGTGCCACCTGGTCGGGTAATCTGAAGGCCGGCAATTTGAATATTGATCTGGATAATCTGTTGATTAGCAAGTCGGGTAAATCGAATGCGCCGGCTCCATCGATGAACGCTCTTAAAACGCAGAGCCCAGCCAGGACGCAGGCACCGCTCAATGTACAGACAGGCGGAGCGTTTACTGGGCTGACGCCCTCGCCATTGACCAGTCCTAATATGTTTGGGGCGCCACAACAAACCATTCCACAGATGCAGGCACAGCCAGCAGCATTTGCTAATTTCGGTGCGTTCCAGCAGCAACAACTTCACAACAGCAATAATAATTCCTCGGCGTTTGATTTGTTCCAATGATATTTGTTAGCCTAATGACGTTCCACAAATAGCTAACTCACAGAAACAAACTAACACACACAAACACAGAAACACTCCCCCGCACACAGACCCTGTTTAACTCCAATTTTCTCTATCCCTATGTATTCTCTATCTCCATGTATGCAAACTCTACAAGTTGTTGCTAAATCATTTGTGAAGGCAATTAGAATTGGATTTGTATTAACTATATAATTAAAAATTTGTTTCTTTTAAATTTCGAGACCGATAGCGAAAAATTAAATTCCATATCCGTCCTATTGTCATCATTCAGAGTTTAAATGCATTTGTGTGTTTAAATGTTTGTCAAAAATGCAATAAAATAAAATAATGGTTGTACTAAAGCGATATTTAGCGCAACAGTTGGATGGGCGGCTAAATTATCATTGAAATTGTTACAAAAAACTATAATAAAATCAAAACAAAAAAATGTAGCAGTAATTAATCTTTATGTGTATGTATATAAATCAAATGTGTGAAATAAAGCATGAAATCAAAAGAAGTAGGATTTTATTTAGAAGTGAAAGTTTATTTAGTTTGGTTGAAATGCACGATAGCAAATTAAAAAATTTTGAACTTAAAACTACAGCTAAACAATGTATAATTCCGTATGTGTACGCACGTAGTTACGCCTCAATGGCCTCCTTGTTCTGGTTCTGATTCTTATTCTTATTCTTCTTCTTTTTCTTTTTTTTGGGTTCACCATCGGCCTCAGCATTGCCATTCTGGGTTTCCTCCTCACCGTAAACTGTTCCATTTCCATTGATAGTACCATTTGTGTCGGCCTCGGCTTGCCGTTTCTTCTTCTTACTCTTCTTTTTTTCGGACTGTGGTGTATCTGCAATTTCTTGATTGGCCGCTTCAATGGCCTCCTTCATCACTTCAATATTCTTGCGAGGAACATCACCTGACTCATAGAATTTTAGACGGTCCTCCACTTGTTGCTTTAGTGTCTCGCCAAATACGCTCGTCGGCTGGTCCAGGAAACAATCGATACGCGAAGCTATCGAACATTTGTTGGCCAAAAAGCGAGATATACGCCCCTTGTTCTTTAAACCAGCGCGACCAATGAATGAAGAATGATATATCAAGCCATACTTGGGTGTGTTGGATCGAGTCTTAAGGGCACGGAAGAGTGCCTTTTCAGCGCCCAGAATTTGCACTGTCGATGCAGGATACTTAGCCAAGTTTGTCAAACTTCCGGCGTGTGAAATAAGGCGCGCACCCACCTGGTCACCAATAAGCGACTGAAGGTTCGGTGCAACCATGTTCATTTTGTTATGCAAATAAGTAGATAGCTTCTTGCGGTATTCAGAGAGTTTTACAACACGCTCGGCAAAAAGCTCTATATTCATCAGATCCACTATTGATATGTCCATTCCCATGGACATTTTGCCAGCATCGATTATAGCCTGTGCTTTAGCTGAATCCATTACGATTTCTTCCAACTCTTCAAGCTTGTCCTGAGTTAAATCTTTGCGGTCTTTTATAAATTTAGCAGCTTTAGCAAACATGTAATTGTCTGGTACGATTTTCACCAGTTCTGGAAAGTGGTACGAATACCATTCGCGTATGCGCATTGAGAACGTGTTTACATCTTTGTCTAGCTGATCCAGCAGCGCTATCGATTGAATGATCATGTTGTCCGATCGATGCACATTGAACTTGACTTTTGCACGAGAGTAGCTATGTCCAAGACCCAACTGCGCGACTCCTGCAGATTTGTCTGTAAAGCCTGTGAAATATATATGATTATATATTTAATATTGTGTGAAAAAATGAGTTTACTAACCTTTGACTAGTTTAGCGAAGTGGAATCGCACACCACGCAATATCTCAGGCACGACCCCAAAATGACTGCACTGAACGCCTATGGCTTCTGTTATAGCAGCTCCCAACTTGGCATCTGCTATTCCCAGTGTGCATTTCTTCTTCTTTAGCTTAGCAAAGAAATCATCCAGAAAATGCAGCAAATCTTGTGGTACAATGCCCTCAGATATGGCATTTATGTTCTCAAGGGCAGCAATAGCAGTTTTAAATGGAGCAAAACCTGCTAATTTAACAATCGAGTGGAATTTAGCGATGTCCGTCACAGAGGACTCCACCTGCGGCAGAAACATTGACACTTCCTCGAACTCCTTGACGGAGAATAACGCATACCCCGCTGCATGCTCATATAGGACATACAGATGCGACTGTGGATGCAAAAAATAAAATAAATATTAATATATAAAATGCCAATTTTATTTTCATTAGATATTTTTCCACGTTGTCCGATGCTGTCACAGGCACTTTTACTTAGGTTAGTTGCGTTTATAAAAGACGTTTCTCATGTATATAAGATATTTTGTGAACTTTAGTTTTGCGGAATATAATTACCATATTTAGAAATAAAATATGCCGTTAAATTATTAAGTAAATATTAATATTTCAATATAGGACAACGCGCGTTGTTTCCCACGTGCTAAACACATCAATGAGTGTTTACTCACTTCAATATTATTAGTGTGTACACATCGGGTTTAATGGAATTTTGTATAGTCTGGCAGCACGAATAAATCGGGAATCGGTATCGCGTTTTCACTATCGATGGTGTCGGTGTATGCTGCCAGCCCTACAGTTTGCCCTGCCAGCAAATTCTTGGATTGAGGAGGAATATAATTAAAACTATTTTTTAAATCTTTTACGTAGTATTTTAACTCATTCAAGACGGTCAACTTACAGGAAGTAACCATATTCCTAAAGAAATTTTCCACAAGACTATCTTTGTGGAGAGTGAACGGCAACAATAACTGTATGGCAATGGAATTTTTGTTGTAAGTATATATATGTATGAATGAAGTAAATAAAATACACAAAGGCATATGGACAAATGATATAAATGTTACCAAACTGTGTTCGTGTGAACAGAAAGCATTGCGCTTTCAGAAGGAATATACTCACGCAGTGACAGACAATGAGCGCTTCAGTTTCATGCTTTGTTCAGCACACACAATGAGAGTGGGCTGGTAGCTCCACCACTTGTATTTGGTTGAAGCTGTCTGTTGTGGCAATACTAACACATTATTTTCTCACCGTTAGTGGTTCCCGTTCAAGCAAAACCTTTAAACCCAAAAAGAATATACCGGAGGGCACGCACCAATATGATCTCATGAAGCATGCCGCTGCCACTCTTGGCTCTGGAAATTTGCGGAACGCAGTGGCTCTACCTGATGGAGAGGATCTCAACGAATGGGTGGCCGTTAACAGTGAGTATTAGGATTAAACTAAAAGGTGTCCATTAACCAATAGTTTCGTCTCCAAAAGCCGTGGACTTCTTCAATCAAATCAATATGCTTTACGGCACTATAACAGAGTTTTGCACGGAGGAAAGCTGTAGCATTATGTCGGCTGGTCCGAAATACGAATACCATTGGGCAGATGGTTTGACTGTGAAGAAACCCATAAAATGTAGTGCACCAAAGTATATTGATTTTCTAATGACTTGGGTGCAGGATCAGCTGGATGATGAAACATTGTTTCCATCGAAAATTGGTGTACCGTTTCCAAAGAATTTTCTGTCCTCTGCGAAAACTATACTGAAACGACTATTCCGCGTTTACGCGCACATTTATCATCAGCATTTCTCCGAGGTGGTGACGCTGGGTGAGGAGGCCCATTTGAATACGTCCTTTAAGCATTTCATATTCTTTGTGCAAGAGTTCAATCTAATTGAACGACGCGAGCTAGCGCCTCTGCAGGAGCTTATCGATAAGTTGACGGCAAAAGATGAACGGCAAATATAGGAATCACTGCAACTGGTGGACAGTGGTGGTAATAGCGGGAAATTGCAATTGGACTTGTGATGGGCGGGCGCATCTGCGCTTTACTTTCAATCGCATATTTCCGCTATATATATTACGCTTTAGTTAGTTAACGCCTTTCCTTTTTGTCGTTTATAGCTTTTAAGTTTTGTTCAGTGCTTGATGTGGTCCCACTAAAACTATCCAATAGTGTGCTGTTTGCAAATGATTAAACATATACGATATGATGAACAACATCTACTATATATTTTTATATGTGACACGTACTTTAAGAGATATAAAACATATTTATATTTATATATGTATGTATATTTAATAAAGAAGCGAAACCAACAGGCAGCACGCATTGATACACTAACACATCCCGCTTTTAAACAACAACATTCTGTTCAGGAACTGTGCGTAATTCACTAGTTTATGTTTTTTTGTATGTATTTACAAATCTTTTCCTACGTCGCAAAAAACGGATGGGAAATTTAGGATTTGCAAGCATTCAGCAAAGTGAGTCGACACATGATAGCCCCAATAAATGATAATAATTATAGACTTGATAAAAATTTTTGATATACTATTTTATACTAATAAAGAAACTGAAACTATAATTGAAAAATAATATAATATTTAATTTATACCATTATAATTAACCTAATTATTGATATTATTTTGATATACACCGTGGCTTAACTATTGCGATTTTTGACAACAAATTCATGATGTTGACCGATAACAGAATAGCTTTATCTCGAAATCTACCAATAAAAAATTGGTTAAATTCGTGTTAAAACATGATTAAACATGATATGGTAAATACTTATCAATATAAACGTTCCCTGCTTGACGAATAACAATTCGAGTAATTCTAGGCCGGAAAATGTTTGTACACTCTATATGCATGTTTATGTGCATTTCAGTTACAATTCTAATCTAATTACTTGATTAATCGGGCTCTTATCGCTTTACAAAGCTTTTATATTTGCCTTGCTCCATATAGAAGCCTGTGTGCTGTTCCAGCAACTGCTTCCATTTCGCAGACAGCTCTTTGTAGCTGGGTCCATTACCCCCCAAATCTATGGGCAGCTGCTTGCACTTAACCGTTGTACCCTCGCTGCGTACGACCACACGAGAACGTATTTTTGGTGTCATAAAGAGTCTGTAGCGAACATATTATTATTATTACATTTTCACACAACAATAATTATTTAAACTATGAAAACTTACCTAAAGGTATTCAGAAATATGTTGACGTGACGAGGTGCATTGGTGAACTCTAATAGCTTTGGCTGACACGGATACGCCGACCAACTTTCAACAGAACGCTTAATGAGCTTCGGATTCAATTGCAAAGCGTGGCCCAATTGCACTCCCTGCATATCCATAATTGCGACGATACCGCGAGCGCAGTTATCTGGCTCAAACTTTAATAGCAAATCTAGTACCATTTTACTTGTCTACAAAATAGCAAAGGTCAAATCAATTGTTTTGATTTCAGTCTTAATATAAATCTGCCTATCTGCTCTACCTTAAATACATTGTCCTGTTTGTGCCGCTTTGGATCATGAACCGCCGTCCGTATTATGACAACTTTTCGTTGCTGCTCGTCGACACCATCAACTGGAAGAAAGACGCCTAAAGCGAGCAGCTCTTGTATTTCTGGCAACATAGGGTCACAATTATCGAACCACTCAGAACGCTCAGCCCGCATTTGGTAAAAAGTTTTTATCTTTTCTTTGGCGCGCTCTACGTCAAATTTAGAAGTACGTAAAAAGAAGTGCAAGTTTTCATAGGCTTTATAGCCGTTTATGTTCGGATTTGCATCCAACCAATCACTCAATTCTTGCACTTGGAGCTTCTCTTTTTTCAATATCAATTCCTCATCATTGTTCAATAAATAATCTAAATTTGGTAAATCGTCAACAATGTTATCGTGTAAACTCATGCTGCTACTTTGGCTTCCGTTGCACTTGCACTGATCGACTGGCTATGGGCAACTAATTATTATTAATGTAATCGTGAGCTTTTGTAGCCTAAACTTTTAGCTTTTTCCGCCCATCGCGGTTACCACTTTAATAATGGTCTGTACTAGTAGCCAGCTAAATATAGTCCTCCTTTAATAGCCAATATGTACATTAACACTGTATATGCAATATTTTAAAAGGCCGATATTATATTAAGAAAAGAGATTTATCAAATAACTTGTTCAGCATATTCAAAAAGGTGGGATAGGTCAAAATGCGCGACCACTAGTGTTGGCTAATGCGACGTTAACAGTGGGTTGTATTCATGTCACGGTATAAATCGGGATGTATCATGTTTTCATAGTTTTAATACATGACAACGATTCTTATAAAATAAAGGTAATACACACTACCTTTACAGACGCATAATCTAAATGAGTATTTACTCATCGTATCATTTGGCAGCCAACCGGCAATAACTTAAAATAATTGTCCGATGATTTCGATAGGCGATAGACTCAGCTGTAAATTTGCATACTTTTGTTATCAAATATTTCCTTAGCGCCGCACGTGCCATCTACCTTTTCAAAATTATAAATTATAATGGAGGAGGCCGAAGTAATGAACATAAATAATATGGAGTGCGACGTCTGTGGCGAACGTGCATTTCAAGAGCGTGAGGGTTACTATTATTGTATTGAATGTGGCACAAAAAAAGAGCAACTACGTGCAGTAGAGATCAACGCTGAAGATACATACAACGATATTTCAAAGCATGCTTCCCACCGGACTATAAAGAAGGCGAAATTGAAGCCGGAAGAAAACGACATAACTTCTTGGGAATTTTACAACTATGTACTTCGCGGTTTTTTGGACGAGCTGCTTAACATGGGTGCCAAGCCAGAGCTGAAGCTGATGACGCTGCAAGTTTGGGCTGCCTATATGAGTCGTATGGAAGTAGCTTTCCACAAAAACAATGAACTTGGGTTGCCAAAGCTGAACGTTCGAGCGATCGCTAGGTATGAATATAAATTTCTCATTTTAAATTTCTCATTTTATCTTAAATCTATTACTTTTCAGAGATGCCCGTATAATTTACAATTACAAAAAGATTAAGAGGAAGCGTGAGCGTTTGAATAAGGAATCACAGACTGAAGTTCAAGATGACCGTTCAAAATGGAGGGAGTGGAGGAAAACAAAGGTATGCTTTATGCTTCAATCTAAAATTTTATTTGAATTTGGTTATTGTTTATCATAATGTATCAGAGGATATTGGTTTTGTAACGCATTATTTAATAGAACTGATCGGGGAATAGAAGTGGCAGCAGCAGGAAAAATGTGCGTTGCTTTGGCTTGCCTGGCTCTGACGAAGGTGTTGATGGAGTAGCCTCTAAATCTGGAACTAAACTGCCCTGTACTAAAGCAGCTTTAAAAATATAAGTTAATATGAGGTAACTCTTTATGTGAAAGACTTACCTTCCAGCGGGGCTGCTGATGTAGGCGATGACACGAACGTCAGCACAAGTAATGTTAGACAGACCAGAGCAAAGCGCAGTGACATTGTTTTGTACATGTTTTGTTTTGTAATGTTTCAAGCCAATTTGCTGAACTGATATTCGGTTGACAAAACTTCGCTTATATAGCACCCCCTGAACATATGCTAATGACTTCGAAATTTGAAGCTAATCAATCACGTTGTTATCTACGCTTTGCTGACATCGCTATTCTCTCCGTTGCTCTGTTTCTCGATAGCGTAAATTGGATGAATCAGGGTTGAAAATAAAGAAGGGTCCACAATCGGAATCAACGTTGCTAACTAACCGAAATCTAAAACTACAATGGTCGACAAGTGCCCGTAAATCCCTAAAAAAACAGATGCCTCTCAAACATCTGGATAAACACAGCGTTGATAGCCCTGGTAGTATGCAATGTCATGGTTTGAGGCCGAAGGCTACTAGCCTGACTTTTTTCGATCGCAATATATACGGCTTGAACATGATCAAGTTGTATATCGTGCTGGCCATTGCTCTAAACCAAGTCGAAGATGACATTCAGCTAACCGATTTAATTCGATTCATTAAAGAGGAGCATCTGACTAGTCGGTATATGCTCAGCTATTTGCCTGAGAATGTCGCAATGCATGGTAAGACTCTCATAAAAGAAATGGAGCTTGGTGCCCAAAAGGATAAGTGCAGCTATGGCGTAAGTTTACTTGTTTTGTAACGAAAACTGTTATTTGTATTTTTTATATTTAAGGTTTTTTTTTTCAGCTTCTTCGAGTACAAATGTCACAAATGTCCCGATTTATAGATCTTAATGGTTTTCAAAAGCCGGATCTGGAGGCACTTTGCAAACGCTATGTGTTAGAGCTGGCATTGCCACCCATAGTCGCTAGCTATGTAGGAAGTCTGATGGATAAACTTCCACCAAACTGCGATGCTATTCATAGTCCCCACTTATATCCACGTTATGAGGCTCGAGTTATGGCATACATAATATATGTTTTAAAACTATTATTTGGCTTGGATGACGTTAAGGAGCGCGCTATATCAGCATCCGCTATACTTATTAATAAACACCTGTTAAGCGAGGACGAGAAGGTACCGCCGGTAGCACCGCTTTTCGTGTACACTGAATGGATGCAATTCGTAGAATTACGTAAGGTTTTAGTTTCACAATATAGTCAAACCTTTGCACAGCGTTTCGGCGTCGCTACAGGATGTGAGACCAAGATTGATGACTTTTTAAGTAAAGAAAGGAAACAAAAGGAACATGAGTATAATCATAATGAGATGTTAATGACGCCAGCCATGCAGCGCGTGCAAGAGAATATTTGTCTGATCTTTGAGACATTCTTAAAAAATAAATTTGGCGAATCGTGTAATGAAAACCGCAGCAGACATCACATAGAGTTCCAGCCCAGTCTGACTCCGGCACATAGCTATTTTAAGCGTATTCTCCTTCATGCGAATCAGGCGCAAGATGGCGAAATGAGTGTCCATATTCCAGACTTTATGAAAGTCGATCACACGGAACGTCAAATGGAACCCTTCAAATATCAAATCACAGAATTGTCGAAACAGTTGGCTATACGAGGAAAAACACTTCGTGTAGAGGAGTTGGCATGCCAATATGATTATGAACAGATAGGAATCTTTCAAATGTTTTCACGCCTTCCTTTTCGGTGTAAGGAATTTCGAGCTAATTGTGATATAACTACAGAAAATTGGGTTAATGACCTTCGACGCCAAGAAAAGCGGCCCAATTTTGTATTTCGACAGCCTATTTCAACTTATGGAAGGCAGTACCAAAATAAGGTGATGGAAAAATCCCTACGTCGCCAAGCATTAGAGTCAGATAATCCATTCTGGCAATTACGCGAAGCGCCAAATTATGTACTTACCATAAATAATGAGGATGTATCACTTAACAATTTGGCTTCCATACAAGTTTTCGACGAGACCAACATGGAACCATTACGTGTACCTTTGAAGTTGCCCCGTCGCCAAGTTCGACCGTCACCAGAAACGCCTGTTGAAGTAAAGCAGGAAAATAGTGATACGAATCAAGTGGAAGAGAAATTTAATCAACAAGGACAATTGAATGAACAAGAGCAATCAAATGAAGTTTTGCTAAAAGTTTCTAACTTCGACTGTTGGTTACTTCACGGATATATGTCCAATCTACGAAGCAATAATAAACAGAAATTACGTACGATCTTTCCATGCTCGTTTCGGTGGTTGCTAGAGACCTGCGCAGCCACCATTGGAGTTGAGTGGGATATAGTCTATGAGCAGCTGTTGGTCTTGGAGGTAATGTTCCATCATGGCATAGAGGATTGGACAACTCATCGAGACATTGTGCGCCTGAAATACTATAATATTAATAAAGATATAAATACGTTAACCAAGCAGTATAGAGATATGTGGTAAGAATATATTATATTGTATTACTATATTGTCTATGCAAATGACCTCGGTTTTTTTACCGTTTATTCTTTGTTATAAGATCATTTAGCATAATATAAGCATTAAAGTATTTGGAGTACTCATTTTGTAATATCCAGGTTTTATTAAAAATAATATAATATAATTAATAATAAATAATAAAATAAGAGCCAAGTTTCTATATTTTTTATTAACGCAAAGTGGTCAATCTGAGAACCGTTTTGTGAATGATCTACAAAATCCTTAAGCAATTAATTTGGAAATTTGAATTTCAAATGTATATTATTTCACAATTCATTGTTTATTTCACATTAGGAAGAAAAAATAGTCATAGCGTCATTTAATACCACCGTTCGTTCCAATATCAAAATGTGTCAACTTAATAAATATGGTAACGTCTTCATAAATTTAATTTTGTAGTTGCTTCACAAATAATAAATTATACATTACGATTTTCTTTGAGCTTTTACTTAGCATAACAATTGTTTTATCATATGTTATTCATAGCCTGCAGTACTTACTCATTTTTATTAAAAAATCCGCTCTTCTGTCGAATTTAAATATTATTGCGCTTATTATTGCGAAGGAATCAACTCTTCTTCGGAAATTGCAGTACTTTGTTTAGGAATAAATCTTTCTTTAACATAATACACACCGATGCAAGGAAAAAAATACTAAACGAAAATGTTAGTGGAATGTAAGATGATTCTTTTCCACAACAAGTAGACGCATGACATTAGAAAATTATATTATATAAATAGACTGTTAGCTTTCTTAAATTGTATACATAAGTTCATTTAATCTATTTGAATTTAGTTTTATATCGCAATTGTGTGATAACTTGCTCTTAATATACAATTTTTGCGAAATGTCATCGATATAGAAGGATCGTTTCCTTTCGATTTTGTCTTTAAAATTTATGAAATTAATGATGAGATAACTAATTCGGAAGAACAAGATAACTAATTGAATTTGATACTCTCTCTGATTCATTCTGAGCGTTTTAATGCACTAGTTCAGAAATGAACGATTACCGAACGATTAATCATCGATAAATGTAATACGAATAATAGTAGTAGTAGTAGTAGTATTACAAAATTCATGCTCTTTACTTCGTTCATGTTTACCTACATACATATGCACATGGTAGACAAATCGCAACTTGATATATAAAACAAGGTAAAAGTCAGTAACTGAAATCCGATGACAATATGAAATAAATTGTCTGCGTACGCCAACGTAAAGAACAATAAGAAAGAAAAACGAGTGTGTTGTGTGTTATGGGTGGTGGTGTGGTGCATAGTCTTTACGTTGGGCGTGGAAAGCGCAATTGCAATACATATTTATATATATGTACATATTTTTTTATAGTGTCCAGTAAGGAGACAAGTGCGGTCCGAAGCCGTCTCGCCAGAGTTAACGAACCGCGAAATTGAGTTAAAGTGAATTGCGAGCTGCGTGTTGGAGTTTGAAAGGTTGTTCTCATCTGCTTTTCGACCACTTTAGTTGAAATATTAATAGCTTAACAGTATTCTTAAAATTCGTCATTGGGAACAATTCTCAGATGCTTCACCTTCTTGTTTACATTAAGTCGCCTGTTTACAAGAATTTCTCAAATTATTTGTGAGCGATAAACGCACACAAGCCTACGTTCCTAGTAAATGTGTGTATTTTGAATTGGATCATTAATATTAATATGGAACGCAGTTTTACGATTTCAGTGGGTATTCGTATTTGGTAGATGAATAAATAGATTCCATAAATATTTTCAGCTTTTCATTTGAATATTGAATAATACGTATCACCATACTGCTCACAAGGATGGAATAAACATCTGCTGCTGTTGGGGAAACAATCGGCATCATGTCATTGCAGCCTTCGTCGACTGTTGCTAGCGGCAACGCCTCGACCAACCATCAAGTGCTGCGGCCTCAGTCTCTTGCGGCTCCAGAACGTGAACCGGTGGAGTTCAACATCAATTTAGTTGGCGCACCACCCGAAGTGGAACAGCTCGTTCAGCAAATTAAATGCGTTGCTGAACAGTTTCTATACCACTGGAAGAGTTTTCCTATTGGTAAGCAGTGAATTGATTTCAAAGAAAGTATTGTCTAATAATGTTTTTTTTTGGACAGTTCTGCCCCAGCCTTTGGCAACCAGCACGCTTAATGTTACGGCAAGCAATGCAACTAACAGTGTCAGCGGCCGCAAAAAGCGTCCCATTAATCAGTGTGACCTATTTATAGCGCCGCCCTTTGATGAATTGGATGCGGTTGCGTCCGATGGCAGTGGCGAGCCGCGCCGTCTCACAAATGCACAATTGAAGAGTTTGCGCGAAACTGGGTGAGTTTGTGATCGCATGAATGCATACGCTCCGAAATATTAAAAACAAAAGCTGCTGATTGGCAAGGAAATTTTATGATAATAATGATGCAGCCTAAAAGAAAATTAAATGCCTTTCTGAAGTATATATAAGCAAATAAGACGCATCAACGCAGCTGTCGGCAAGTGCCATTCATTGACGATAAATATTAGAAGCTTCAAATCGATTACTCTTAACCATTTAAATAAACATACAAATGTTGTACGGCCGAAAGCAAGCAGCTGTGCTTACATATACAATAAATATATATGTATGATGTACCCTTAATAACAGTCTGCTTCTAAGCTTTGCAACACTGTTGCACCACTGAGCATATTTAACAAAATTTAACGCAATCGCTTTGTCAAAAAACATCAAACTATCACCTTGCGCACGCATATGCAGCTGTTGAAACTAAAATGAAAAGCAAAAACAAAAACGACAATCAAGTCAAAAGCATGTTGAAATATAAGGGGGTGGAGAAGCGTTTATTTTCGGTTCAATTTTATTTCATGTTTATTGCATGCATCACTTATTTACTTTTTAAAAGAATAATAACATTACGACCGAATGAGCAAATATGAATGTCCGTAACTGAGCGCAGTTACAATTAACGTAAACCAATGTTTGTATGTGAAATATTCCTGTAAAGCTTGCAAAAGGATAAATATGGAAAGCCGAAGAAATTAACTGTGGAACAATTGGAAACAATACGTAAAAATGGGTAAATAAACAACAAGCAACGAACTAAAAACAATCGAATTAAATGTTTTGCGTGTGTGCCATTGCATATCAACAACAATTGTTTAGTCAGTGTACCTTACGTTATACCTATTGTATATATCAATACATACATGCATAAAAACTTTTCATTTTTAATCGTACCTTGCATAACCGTTAATTATGATTGGTACTCTTCTGTGTTTATAAGTATCCATTCATAAAGTAAGCAACGCCAAATTTATGCATGTTGTTGAAATAAACCGAAAATTCTAAAACGAAAACCAATAACTATTTCTTTTGGCAGGCTCCATAAATTGCTGCTAAAAGTTTCGAGATTATGGACGGGATTTTAAATTTGCCATTCATAGACTATTTTCTGTGTTTGAATTTAATAATATTATACACAATTTATCAATCATAAAACTTTGTGTTTTCTATGCCATAGTAAATTAAACTTCTTGTGTCCGTATTTATTGTTTATTTTTTTTTTTGTTTTTTATATATATAATCTATCCCCTATCGTTCCACACGTTTTTTTAAGTGTAACTAATTATATTTCTGCTTCAGTCACATGAATTCGAAACGAACAAAATTCAGAATCTGGTCCACGCTTCTGCATGTGTTTAATTTGTCATTAAGTTGTCTATATAATCTATCGTTCTATTTACGTGTGTACATACATATGAGTGTATGTTATTATTTTCTTGTAACCGTTAGCCTCTATATCGCTATATCAGCCTCTGTTATAAAATTCCTGCATTTCTTTTCACAGTGAATTCGACGTTCCCAGCTTGCACTTTACTGGTCAAGTGCACAAGTGGCGCCTATCCCAGCTTTTGCAAAAAGGCACTCTGCGAGCCCATGACTCCTTTTTGAGTGATTTGGCATTGGCAGCTCGGTTTGTGGTCGTCACGGCGCGGGCCCGCATTTTGTCTCACTTTTTTTCCGTAGTGCATGCAGCACATGCATTGCTTGATGGGCTTATTCGGCTGGTGGATATATTTATTGGCGTCCCTGCTCTGTTGGCCCATAATCTGGACTACAAAATAAAAGAGGAGCGATGCCGCTTTCTTATAGCGGAACTGGTGTGCCGGGTAAGTTGATTGGTAGGATATTGAAATAAGAAAGTTTCTCAAAGACTTCCTTGGCCTTTGTGAAACACTAACTGGAGATTATTATTAATTATGCTTTATTTTGTATTATAGCCGGAATTCGAGGACTGCTTGGATAGTCTGTGCTCCTATGTGCGTAAAATGCTACGACGTGCCACGATGGAGAAGTTTGATTTCAACAGTTGCGAGGTGACACAGCCAGTGCCA
Source organism: Drosophila pachea (assembly GCA_020883565.1). Taxonomy (NCBI): domain Eukaryota; kingdom Metazoa; phylum Arthropoda; class Insecta; order Diptera; family Drosophilidae; genus Drosophila; species Drosophila pachea. Next base: position 6,480,155 of record JABVZX010000297.1, read on the forward strand.
TATCTATTTCTAACGCCAAAGGGACAAGAGATCGATCTTCGCTTATTCTGCCGAGACATAATGCGCAAAGCGCTTCCGATCCTTATAGGCATTCTGGAACGTGAGACTCGCGGCTGGTTTCTACATTTCCGGGAACGACTAATTGCTGAGTTACGCGCTAAAAAACTGAATGATAAGGAAATCGAGGAAGAGGTCAATGATGCTGTTATGAAAGAATATTTGCAGCGAGTGTATAGCTCCATTATGTCCAATGCTAAGCTGGCCGAATTGGGTGACGGTGTGCCGCAGTTGCTGGTGGAGCAGGCTCAATCTGTGGTCATCATGTACAAGGCCGTCGATAAGGTGCAGCAGGACATTAAGCGAACACGCGACGATCATCAGAAGTGCTTAGCTAACGATCACTCTGTGCTATCCCGCGTGGCGCCCTGGTTGCGCTCGAAGCTTCGCCATGCGGAGCAGCACAAACTTTACAAGTGCGCTTGGTCAGCGCACGAGGAAGCGCTCAAGATGTGCAGCCAACAGAATCTGCATCAGACCGCCTACTTTCTGTCTCGTGACCTGGCTTTCATGAAGGAGCGAGAGCCAGTGCTGCTGAAAGAGCTTAAGAATGCCAAAACACCAACACGAAGTTTTCAATGGGCGTGTCGTATTTGGTCGCCTCAGGCTTGGATTATTCGACGCAATTTTCAAGGTCAATCCGATGTGATTCCCACGGTCATAAGCCAGCAAGCGACATCAATTGTCACCCCACGTTCTGATCCCAGTCAGCCGGTATTTTTGGTTGAAAAGGAAATCATACGTACAACTAGTTCGCGATGGCCCTTCTGGCGTTTGTTAAACCTGTTGCAGCGCACGTGGTGTTGGACTTGGAATATGATGTTCCTGTTGGGCATTCTTGTACCCTGGTGTAGTCCACTTGGATTGCGCGCACTCTTTTGCATTAAACCCTTCATGCCCGACCTGGAACTCTCTCAAATCAATGGCACACTTTTTCCACGTAAAACCAGCATCACTCAGACATTGGCTTCGCGGCTGATCGAACTCTGGCGACACATATCAAAATCGCGAACTCACTTTGAAACCGAACCCGACACAGGTTAGATATGCTTCGAGACGCTGCCATGCATTTTTAATTCCTTATTTTTATTCTCAGGCTTTATCGGAAAAGGCTTGACACGCAATTTGAACCGCACATGGAACTATTTTGTTAAGGGATTTCTTGGCACCATAGTTATACTGTTCGCGTTCCCGATGATATGTCTGGGAACGTGTCTGCTCAGCATTGGGTTGGCATTAAGCGCACCGCTTTGGATCCCCATATTTGTTCTGATGTTGCATATCTATATGATATTGGTTTATGACCTAGATGCTCCCGATAATTCTCGAAATCGTTACTGCATTCTACTAGAAGTACTGATTTGGAATTTACTTATTCAGGGCCTGTTGCAGCCGCTAGCGGCAATTCTGGTGGCTACAGTCCTTTGTCCGCTGGCGGCAGGTGTTGTTCTAATAGGTAAACTTACTAATGTACAAAATTTTAAGAGTAACTGTTTAATAACTATCATGTTTCAGTTGGCGTTGTGCGTTATACGCTGCGATTGCTCTGGGATTCTATTACCTTCCATCTGTTCATTAAGAAATGCGGACGGGTTCCAGCTTCGGATAGCATTGCTGTGAAACGGATTGCTGGACCTGGATTGGCTTTGGACTATTACTTTATAATACGTCCTGAGCAAGCCTTGGCAGCATTAGAGGCTAAAATGGAATTGGACGAACTGCAGGCCTATCAGCATGCCACCGAACGCGTAATCCTACAGCCGCAGCAAGATTTTTTGCAATTTGTTGAAGCTTGCTTTGGGCCATTTTCCGCTCAGTTATCGAAGACGGGCCCATATTTATCTCTTGATCGCGAAGCACAAGATTTAATGAGCTCCCTGCACGAGAAACTAGAGAAGCGTCGCAGGGAGCTGCAAACCAGTCTAACCACGCAGGTCAAGACACGTATAAAGTTGAACACCAAAGAGTTAAAGGTAAATTTAATGCAAATTAAGATTAATTGTTGGTTCACTATAAATATCACTAATCTTTTTCTTAGATTGCAATTCAACTGGCTGCCCATTTACTAGAAAAGTACTATCCGTCTCATGTCATCGGTAGACTGTCGATTAGTGAGGAAGAATTTTGGGATAATAAGGTAAATAGGACAAGATGTAATATCAAGCATATGTAAGCAATGCATTAAACCAAATTTTTCTGTGGCTGCTTTGCAGGGTCTATCGGTGAACGATTGGCCGGGTCTTGCAGGTCTTATATACAGCGAGATATTTAGTTTAGATTTTCTAACGCCATTGACTGAAAATGATACGCATTTTAAATTAGAACCACATGCCTCGCTTGATTTAATGCGCTATACAGAGATGGTGAAGAACGCCAATGATGTTATCGGTTCCAAGGGTCTGGATTTGTTGGGTAATGTATATGCACCGCGTGGTAATGTTCAGGTCCATTTGCCCTTCCTCGAAGTGACCGCATTCAATCCGCGCTCCCGAATCACGTTGACTTTCCGCAAGCCGGAGAAACGGTAAGTACACTACGAATCACAATGAAGTGATTTAACTTTAAAGTTTTGTAGCGATATGTCTGTGGGTCTAACGACTCCACGAGTCAGAGCCCATCGTGCCCAGCACGTTCCGAAAACAGCACAGGAAGGACAAAAACCATGGCGCCCATGGAAGCAGAAAGCTGAAGAGCGAAGCGTCACCGAAAAACTGTTGATACCGTTGCCAGTTCCACATCCGGTACACATTGCTATTGCCATTTATAATCGCGACACAGAACAACCCATACCACTGGACTCAGAGCTGGTTTGGGAGATACTCAAGTCAATTGAAGACTGCCAGAGTGGCGATGCAATGGTATAAACTTTTAATTCAATATATGTACCCTCTATTTGAACTTCAGTTTCTTTGCTTCCTTGGTAGGCAGTGCATTCGGTTGCGCGCTATCATGGAGCCGTCCTAGAGTCTAGTAATGATTCCTTGGCCAGCAGCAGTAGTATCGGCAGCACTCGTGAATCTGGTTCCGGATCGGTGTCTGGGTCTGCCTTAGGCAATGGCACAGAGACTTTGCCTTGCGGAAATCGAGAGGTGTGTTAGTTGCGATTGTCTTTTAGCTGAGATTATAGTATATGAGTTATTCATATAGGTTTGTACTCAAGTAAAAGTCGATGCAGAGCCTGCACCCAGCACGTCCGGCTTCCACTGGACCTTAAGTAATTGGGGAGCCGCACAAACGGCGCGTAGACGCACCAATTCGAATGTGCGTGTCGATTTGGCTAGTCCCGAGGATATATCATTGGATACAGATAGCTCACGAGCGGTTTTTAACAATGCCTATGGCACCACAGTTTAACAGTCTTGCGCAGCTTCGGGCACACAATAG